>JAODTR010085511.1:0-14416 GCA_025399935.1 Amblyopsis rosae | reverse complement strand
ATTTGGGGGCCGGTCTTTATTTGTTTTTTGTCGGCAATGCCCCCGGCCATAATCTGAGGCCCGGTTTGTAATTGAACTCCGGTCTTTATTTGAGGAAATACGTTATGCTCCTTTTACATAACAGAATTGTGATGCTGGCAACTATATTATACAGGAACATTTGTGAACCTAAATGATATGAATGCACAAATGTTTTAGTCAAAGTCTTTCTGTGTGTCACACAGTCCATACACAGATGGCCCGTACAAAGCTTTCACCCAGCTTGCATAAATCCACGTACACATAGACAAAGCCTAAAACTAATTATGTAGACTTTTATTTAGTTGTGATGATTGTAGTGTGCATACTATATGATGTCTATCTATCTCTGTTCAGCTCACTGTACTTTTAGTTGGCAGCACTGATCATATCCATTCAGGTTTATTACACTGTACTTTGTTATCTGCGGGGGTGGTATAAACAGACATTTGCAATAGGAAGTAGATTCCAGTCATCAGTTTTGCACCAGGATAGTTGAAGACCAAAAACAGGAGATGGAAGTAAGAGTTAATTTATTTACTGAAATAATTACAACAGCTCCAATAATTAATCCCCTGGGGACCCACAGAAGGCAAAAGGCAATCATAGTTACCTCCTCTTACAAGAGACACGCTGATGAAGAAACGCACAGAAGAGGTATAAATACAGCCCAATTAGATTTGGCACTCAGGGTTTTGTTCTTATGAAGGAAAATAGATTGTAATGGCTTGAGACAGAGACAGCCATTTTGGTCAACAAAGTAATTTACCTGACACTAATGGGGGTTAAAAGTTTAGTTAAATACCAAATGCTGAGACCAGTAAGAGCTAATTCAGGATTGAGTGTGGAGAAAGACCTAATAATATAGATGCAGGTGTGCTAAGTGTGGGGCTAGCTCTTCCTTAAAATCCAAGAAACACACTAATCCAGAATAGGCTCAACAGTTGGACATAAAAACAGAATTTCAACACGCAAATAGTTAATAGCTTAGGCAAAAAACAATATGAGCTTCAAAAGCTACATATTCTGTTGAAAGTGTAAGTCTCTGAACCGTTCTGCCTTACTGTTAATACATTGTATTCAATGATTTAATGTAGCTGCAAGATTTTTGATATCCCCGACATGGAATTAAAACATTAATACAAGTAGTTATAAAAAATATCTCCACTTTAACAAACTTATCAATGCAGTCACTTGCAGTTGCCTTTACAGGCCAAGAATAATGGCAACAAGGGAGGAAACTAATTACAATAACTAGCACAGAAAAATATTAAAATTGGATTTGACTAGCAAAATAGTTTATTAATTAAAAAAATGTATAATATATTGTATTTATGTATACATATATATTATAAATTATTATAAATATATATTTAAAAATAAGTTAAACTTACGAGGATGCACTTTGTGAAAATAATAAGAAATCAAACACATCAGAAGGCAAAAGGCAATCATAGTTACCTCCTCTTACAAGAGACATGCTGATGAAGAAACGCACAGAAGAGGTATAAATACAGCCCAATTAGATTTGGCACTCAGGGTTTTGTTCTTATGAAGGAAAATAGATTGTAATGGCTTGAGACAGAGACAGCCATTTTGGTCAACAAAGTAATTTACCTGACACTAATGGGGGTTAAAAGTTTAGTTAAATACCAAATGCTGAGACCAGTAAGAGCTAATTCAGGATTGAGTGTGGAGAAAGACCTAATAATATAGATGCAGGTGTGCTAAGTGTGGGGCTAGCTCTTCCTTAAAATCCAAGAAACACACTAATCCAGAATAGGCTCAACAGTTGGACATAAAAACAGAATTTCAACACGCAAATAGTTAATAGCTTAGGCAAAAAACAATATGAGCTTCAAAAGCTACATATTCTGTTGAAAGTGTAAGTCTCTGAACCGTTCTGCCTTACTGTTAATACATTGTATTCAATGATTTAATGTAGCTGCAAGATTTTTGATATCCCCGACATGGAATTAAAACATTAATACAAGTAGTTATAAAAAATATCTCCACTTTAACAAACTTATCAATGCAGTCACTTGCAGTTGCCTTTACAGGCCAAGAATAATGGCAACAAGGGAGGAAACTAATTACAATAACTAGCACAGAAAAATATTAAAATTGGATTTGACTAGCAAAATAGTTTAATTAAAAAAATGTATAGTAATATATTGTATTTATGTATACATATATATTATAAATTATTATAAATATATATTTAAAAAAAAGTTAAACTTACGAGGATGCACTTTGTGAAAATAATAAGAAATCAAGCACATCAGAAAGTAGAAGTTTTGGCCATTTTTGCAAACGTTTAAGTGGAATTGTGCACTTATGATTAATTCACCTGCATCTCCACAGCTAATTACCGAGTGGCGGTGTTAATTGCAGGAGCTGCAATGCTTGGCGCATGCCAGGCTGATTACTAATCAGACCTCTCAGTTGAGTTCCACACATCGCATGCAAAAAGCGCACCGCTCATTATTCACGCTTACATACGTTTAATGGCTAACACTTAGCATCTCGGTAACGTTTCACACTATGTGATGTTAACAGCCCATAAGTCCACCTCTGTAATATCACTCTTCTACCTTGGGCATGTCAGACTGTGCGTTGCCAGGATGGGGGGGCTCATCTAAACCGGTATAATCAAGGTCGGAAAAACACTGACATGTTGCCACCCCAATATTCCCAGTGTCCCCAGCGTAGCATTGTGTATGCACACCCATGGAGGTTTAATCACAGTACTTTGAGTGGGGGGAGAAGGAGGGGGGAAAGGGGTGAATTCTCGCTTCAGAGCTCAGAGGTTGCGTTGCCAGGCAACAGAATGAAGGCGACGGGCGTGAGACCGGCATATTCAGATTGGCCGGAGAGGGTAAAGGCCCATCTGTGTGTGTGTGTGTGTGTGTGTGTGTGTGTCTGTGTGTGTGTGTGTGTGTGTGTGAGACACGGCACATGGAGGGAAAAGAAAGGGAGGGGGGTGGAAGGGGAGGGGGTCAAAACATGCAGTACCTGTGGAAGAGGACGGACTTCACCAAGGTCACCACATCCCGACTGGCATTGTAGCCTGCACACACGATTGCCACGTGTATAGTCTTAACAGGCAGAGGGGGAATGGTGGGGGTGGGGGAAGACGGATAGACAGAGTGATAGCAAAGGAACAAAGTGGGAAAATATAAAGAAAATTATTACCTCAGTAACCCACATAACATGTGAAAAGTATGCATTTTGGAAGTTTTGAAACAAACTAAAAAAGCATAAATTAAAATACACCACGCTAGAAATTACTACTAATTAATAGATCCACAATCACATGGAATTAATTTGCTTCCGCAAGTGGCGTTTATACCAGATCACATGTTGGATCATTTAATAACCTGCCTCATTAGCATCAAGGCAAGACCCGCACATTATTTATAAAAATAAACAAACTGCTTCTTGTCCATTGGCCCCTCGGAGCAAACGAGTCTTTAATGCATTTTGGCTTGGAAGTCTCTGAAGCCAGCCTGAATGATTTAATCCCAATTATGAAACTGCCAGAATATATTTGCCAGAATATTTACCATTTATAAAGCCCCATTTCAGCCTTATCATATTGCTCAAGTGACGTGAGTGCTGGCAGCTTCAATATGAGCACCAACATTCTATCCCAGAACCCAACTTGATGTCAAGACTGAATCATCACCCCCCCCCCCCTTTCCCTTTCATATTCGTCATTAGCTCTGCTGGCTAGATGAGATCATCCCTGCTAATTCTACAAACAGGTGTGAGCATTAAGATGCTACTTTAATAGACCTCTATACATCTCAACTCCAAAATACATTTGTAATCATGCAAGCATTTGAACGGTAGGCTGTTTTACTGTTACAGCACAGCCTTTTTAACAATATATTAGGAATGTAGATTAAATGTAACTATTACACATAAAATTAATCACTAGCCTAATAATCACCATTTATAATGCAATTTAGGCCCAGTGTATTTGGCATTTGTTATAGTCATTGATGCAAGCAATAATTCTGCTTTATGTCAGTAGTTAGTATCAAGTTGGTATTAGTGAGACTCAACCGTGTTTAGGACAAAGTTTTAAATATTATTGAATCATAAACATGAAAATATATAATATAATATAATGATGCCCTTGACCCCACTTTACATGTGTATGCTTTGCTCCTGGAAACTGTCTGTCAAAATGATATCTGCATGCAAAAGACCATATCCCAAAGTGCTTCGGAATTAGCAAAATCCATAACCAAGTCTCCTACATGCACACAGGTTTCAAAAGCACAATTGGTTGGTGTAATTAACAGAGTTGCTGGAAAGCTGAAAATGTTATGTTATTTGAATAATAAGCAGACTACAACTTATCACTCGTGAGTTTCACTAGACGAGAGCATTTCCCGTTCATACAGGAAAAAAACTAAACATCATTTTCCATCGGCACAATAATTGGTGTAATTTACACATTATCTGGAAATAAGTGACGTTTTGACATTCATTCTATTCATAATCCAGTGCTATCTGTAGGCTTCAGCATGTCACACATAGTGCACATGCCCACACAGACACAAAATTATAGTGGCACAATAGTCCGTGGACGGAATTCACATCATGCGAAAATGATACTTTGGCCTTCAAGTGGTCCTGTTATGTGCCACTGTGCTGCCATCCAGCCAATGAGAGGCCATCGCATGGCAGCGCACCACCCACCTCACACTTGTCCACCGCTGGCTGCTGTACGCAGTCAGAGCTGTTTGCCGCCGAGCCGCCCGCTTTCTGGCCCTCGTTGTCCCCGGTTCCTTCCTCCGAATGGGTCCGTGTCTGGTTGCCACGGCGCGCGGGCTGTGCCGGCGGGCTCCGCGGGGGTTTGCTGAGCTCTCGGCGCAGGGCGCGGTTCTCCTCCTCCACCTCCCGTACCCGGAGCTCCAGGGCCTGGCGCTCACCTGCTCCGCTGGCGGGAGCGGGTGACTGGGGCTCCAGGGGGGAAAGTGGGAGGGGCTTCACTGTGGGAGGACGAAGGAAAGGGTCAAGAGACCCTTTTCACATTTCCGTGTTTGACGCACTGGAAATCATCATAGAAGGGTAAACAGTAGCAGCAGCATTTTCTAAAAATAAACACCCCAACCTTGCTTTCCACCAATTTTCAAACAATCGTCACCTCAGAAAGTTATGGGTAGTCATTAGACATGACGGGTCCTACCGGAACATTTTTAAATTTATAACAGGCAGTACCTTTGTCTGTGAACATTTTCATATTAGAACCTCAAGTTTACAAGGCTCCTCTCTTCTCCTCATTTACTTACAGTATGGAATGTACTGTGCTAGCAGCTTAACACTTACCATCTCTCACTACAGTACGGTACCTGCTGTCCGTGTACTACCGTACGTTAAACACTTAAAAACATGAACGTTATTGTAATTGGCACTCAATACCCACAACGATAGAATAAAGTATTAAATAAAATATTGCATTATACGAGTTGGTATTATCATAACGTAACATAGTTGCTTAGCAACGCACCTTCAGCGTCATGGATGTTTTTGTGAAATCTCTTATATTCTTGGCTTTAAATCCAGCTTTGCCCTCAGTCAACAAAAACTGGTCAACTGTAATAGTATAGGCGAATCTATCGTAGTATCGTAAGTTACACACGCCGCCATTACTGCGGTGTGTGCTCCTACAATATGTCTGAATGCTAAATGTTTATCAAAAGTGCTTAATATCTACTTTTTTACGTTTACTTTAAATGTAACATTACGTTTGACAACGACATCTAGGAAATCGGGAATAACCTGTGAAATTCTCAGCTGCTACAACAGTTGTGGTAAACGTCAACTTTGTATGAAAACTGAATGCGAAATATGCATTATTAATTAATGTTATGCCACCGTGACGACAATTAACAGCCACCTCAAACATCAATGTGACAAAAAAAAGCATATATTGTAAAAGGTTATTGTGAGGTAGCACTAATAGTACTTGCACATGGACAACAGTTATATAATTGCAAAGAGTTTCTTTCAATAAAACCGCTTTAACAATTATACTGACTTTGTTGATTAAATATGTACATTATCTTCATATGAGCAACATTGTGTGTGTATTTCGTGTCACATTTCAAACAGGATCTAAAAAATGTTTTATTCTCGCCGTAACTACCATACATATTTTTTCCAAGCGAAGGTCCCATATGGAAGTAACTTCAGCTCTCTATTGCCTGCTGCGTTTTACCCTTCTATGAAAATGTCTGGTGCAACGTATTCTGCATGGTCTAATAGCTAGTTTGCAGTAGAGTGTACAAAATGAACCGTGCATGTGCTGACATTCTGTTAACTCAGAGTCCGAGTTAGGCCATACAGTCCATAATGTCAGGCATTATTCAAATATTAATATTTTCAAAACTATTCATGATAGCTACATTTGTTTTTTTCCGTCGCCTAGACAAAACTGCGAAGCATGGCGGCATCCTCTTTGTTTACATCCAGAATTCCTGCTATTTTGGGTGACGTGCCTGAAATGGGCTCTAATTGGTCAGAGCTCAAGAATGACCTCATTGAGCAATAGAACAGAAAGCTAGAACATAGAAAATGAATTATGGTCAAGATGGCTCAATGAACGGAATGGGTTGGCCTATTTCCTGGATTCGTTTCCTGGTATTTGGATCTCTCGCTTTTTTGCTCTGTCTTTATATCATTTTTTGACAGCAGAGAGCCTCCTGTGTTAAATGCCCCTTTGAATCCAAAAAGCAGCAATTATGATGTAATTCTGTGAGAACTGAAGAGGTAAGTAAAATTATTAAACCTGACAACATGTGTTTGGAACTTCAGAGAGACCTGGCATAATTTGCATGCCTTTGTGGCATGCCTGAGTGATAAAGTAAAGATGTGTAAAATAATCGTAAATGACTTCTGGCACAAATGGTGCATCATTTAATTGTTCAGTTCATATTTAATTGTAAAACAATGCACATTTGTATAAAAAGGGTTGTAAACATAATTTTTAAGTTGAAGAACTGTTCAACATGGTTGTATGTTATGGGAATTCAATAATAAATTAGAAAAAAATAATTGAATTTTGCCTAGTGAAATTCATGGCTATGATAAATGTTTAACTCAAATACTACCATACAAGTACTAAAACATGCATGCTTATATTAACTTTGGTACTTTTGAATACATGCTGTAGATATCAAATACATGGTGATCCATATACATTTCATATTGTTTTTAAGCCCAAATGTGTATATTTAGAGATGCATTGCATATCTACAGAGCATGGAGCGTTTAAATTAAGAAGCATCTGACCAGCGAGTTATACTGCTAGGTTATCTATAGGTTGGATGCATGCAGACCCCAAGAACAAGTTCATCTAATTTTGTTTAGAACACAGTAAGAGGACAAGACCTTTTGTTCCAAAGGTCTGCATAAAACAGCCCCACCCTAAAAAAGAAATGAAAAAAAATAATAATAGTTTAACCGAGGTCTTGCCTTTTAAGCAAATGATTCTCAGACACAAAAAAAAACGGTACAACCAGCAAGCCATGCCCCATCAGCAGGGTTTTCAACATTAGCAGTCGGATCCGAGCATTGATGCATTCCCAGCCTGGGAGCGCACAGATAGCATTCAAAATCAATACTGATGCTAGTGAAAACAGTGCGACGCGCACTCCATGCAGAAGTTGGTCACAAGAACCCCCTCCCCTCCTCTATCTGCATGGCTTCAAATGTGAACAAGCAGCCCGGATGTTTTAAGAGGGAGAACATTTTAGAGAGGCGGAAGCTCTACATCTTACAAACTGTGCCCTTAAGGGAGTGGAAAAAACCTCGGATGGTGGCGTCCATTATAGAGAACACTGCTGTGGCCCATATGGAAACACCATAGGAGGGTGGGGACAAACAGACACTGTAATGGAACAATGGGCCTTATAGCAGGGAGCCAGAGGTGTTAGTGTTTTCATTAGATGTATTGATCAGTGCTGCGAGATGGATGCATCTCCAGTAGGGTGCCATCTGTCATTTCTGTCTAAACAACCACAGGAGTGGGCCCATAAGTCCAGTCGCATCCCAACACATGGTGCTTTAGACCATTTATAAACGAAGTACACAATATGTCTGCCGAGGAGAAGAAATGCATTGTAAGGCAAGGCATCGTAAACAACACATTTTGTAAAAGCTATTAACATTTATTTTTATTTTAGCCTGTGGATGGATTATAAAAAAGGTAGCGGCATCTAAATCCGGCCCATAATGCAGTGCAGCAGTGTTATGAAGCCCATTTTAATTTCATCATTGGCCTTGGCTTGTTCCCTAAACAAGTGTACCGAGAAGTGGCAGTGTTTTGTCTTCATTCATATGTATGACCCTTCCCTATGGCCATAAGATATAACAAGCAAGAATAGACAAGTATATGGGCCTTTCAGCTGTGGAGGGCCGCTAAACACTCTCAGAGAACCAAAGCACCTTCTGGCCATCATTTCATCCAAGCTGTAATTAATTTGCTGAGTGGATTTGCTGGGCCTAATCCCACTGAACTCGACTGAGTGGCCATTTGTTTGTGCTGCTTGGCAATTGCATATGGTATTTTGCGGGGCAGCAGATGCACCTGGTTGTTTACACAGCCAAGCAGATTCATTTGGCTTTTCAGAAATTCTGCCGTGAAGCTCGTCATCTGCAAGCAAACAAAAGCTTTAGAAGCGTGCGATCAAAAATAATTCCTGATATTATTCTGATAGGTCTAACCTGTAGCCAGTGTGGCACTGACATCTGGTTTAAATTCCCCTCTTTTGTTTCCATATGCCAAACGAGGCACAACAGTCCTGATATCAGAAGTAGAAGAGCTAATAAGTATTAGAAGAGGGCATGGCCTGAAAGATCCTTGTGGTAATTGGAGATGATCTTACCAGGAGTTCAACAACCTCTTGGCCACGTGTCAGAGCCACCCCGGCCCCTTGTGTGATTCATTGGCTGGCTGAATGTGTTCATGTATGACAGATTCACTTCAGCTGTGATGGTCCACACAGCCGCCCCCGACCCTACAGTAGCCACGGAGACATATGCCGGGCAACTGGCAAAAGCATCCGTCATGTGACGGCATCTGTTCACCTGTGGCTGAGCTCGTAAACTGGCATCCATTTTGTTGAATTAGTCAGAACGTCCTGGAGTTAATACTGCTTTTGAAAATTACAGCGCTATTCTGCCCATTTCTCAGCCCAAACCTAATATACCTATGCCCCCCCCACCCAGCATGGCCCAGTTGTACTCTTGGAAAAGAGGATGTATAGCGCAGGGCTAGTCAGAGTAGGTTTCAGAAAGGATGCAAATGTCAATCTCTGGTGACCTGGGTGCTCAATCTGAATGATGTCCATGATAGGTGTGATTCAGAAATCCACCACAGTTGAGTATTAACAGTTAATGAATCGCTTTAGTAAGTGACCTTGTGTGCGATTGGATTGGATGTATGAAATCTTGTGTGACGGCTACCGACCCGTTTCAAGACCTAATGGACATTAGTAATTTATGCTGCATCACATTATGGCACTGCATATTACGGGAACCATCAATCTTTGTATTTCTGCTCAACTATATGGCCACCAGAGACATCTCAGTTAAACAGTTGTTTTCACATTGATGTCCGTGTTGATGTGGCAACAAAGGGCTTGGCAAACGTAGTTATGACAGCAGCTAAAGCCAAAGTTTGGAAACATGAAATTTTAACGCGCTTAAAAGTTGAGTTATTTTTATTAGAAACAGCAGATTATGAATGGCTGTCATTCAAAGACACCTTTTTTACACAGCTGGAAAGATTTTACATTTGCCACTCAAAAAGAGATGTGGAGCACTTGAGTGCTCTACATTGGTCTGTTTATAAAAATAACTTTCCATTGGTATAATTAATACCAATGGGAGATTAACTTAATAGTTCCCTTCCCTCAAACGCAGTAAACAAATGTTTCAATATTTAGCAGTCTGGACTCTGTTATGACCTGGGTAAAAATGCTAGCTCATGATTTAGTTGCTCTTAATTCTGATAGCTCATGTCATGATTTAGTTATACAATTGTTTACAAGTCAGTTCCTACACACCCTAAATCTGCATGGGGCACATTCATTGGTTTCCCATGTAATTTACTACCAGGGGATTGGCTCTACCAGGCAATGTCCCATGTCTTAACATGGTCACTGAAGAGAAGACAGAACTGAGTCCACTACCAAGATCTGTTCGTTTGTACGGGCATGTAAGAAAATATTGATACACCTGAGTATCGCAATATTACGTTGCTTTATTGATTCTCTTAAACATTATTGGATGTTTTACTCAATTTTTTCCACATTAATTCCACATTCACAAAATGTATTAATAACAAAACATCCCTATTTTCATAATCAGATTATTTATTACTGTAGAGATTAGTATAACAGGATAATATATCTGCTTACTTTAGACTAAAATATAAGTAAAACAAGGAAGCCTACAGTGAGCCGGCACGTCTCCAAGTTAGCCGCTGTGACATTATGGGCTTCGTCATCATTTCATTCATTCAGTGCCAAAAAAAAAAAAAAAAACTCCAACAGGCTACAAGAGAGTTGTAGTTGTAGAAATCCTAGCAGGGCGGACAGAGAAACACTCCATTGGTGCAACACATTGAACAATAATTAGGCTCTTTTCACTGTTTCTCTTAATTAGGCTTTTGTGAAGCTTGATTGGGTAGCCTACTCACAATGAATGGAGTGTGAATGTATAGTTAGACAAAACAACCAGGAACCCACTCATGTGGAGAGTGAACTTAGTTCAAGGCATAGAAAAACTAACGTAAAATGGCAGATATACATGTGTATTAGACAAAGATACAGTATATTATGCTAATAATCGCTACTTTCAGCACTCTCATATCTTTTGCATAGGCTGTAGAAATTGCACAAGCCCAGCAGCCAGGTCAATTGGGTGTAGTCTATGTATGCCTAGTCCACTATAAGTAAAATTAAAAGAAACACTATGAAAAATGTCTTAGTCTAGGTTAAATGTAATCCATATCTGATAAATAGGCAATGCGTTTTCGCCGTATCTTATAATGTGTAGTCGGGCATGGTCGAGTTATATCGTCTGTGGATGTTACAATGACCAAGTAAAATATAACCTAACGGCGTGAAAATACATGACAACATCGGTGCCACTGTTAAAGGACCTGCTTTTAAATGTGATTGACAAGCTCAAGTTAAAGACATATTATCAAGCGGGAAGCCCTTTTGTAGTGAAATGCAACGTTCAACCACACTGAGCTGACCGGGACAATGAGGATAATGGCCAGATAAAAAGCACAAAAAAATAAAAAAGTTAGCAGAAAGAACATTTTACGACATTTTACAACAATTATGAAATAAATGTACCTGAGTACTGTATTTGCATGAATTAGAGCTGTCCCAAATACCATTTTACAGGTTTCGAAAACTTGATGGTATTTCCATTCAATTACTAGTTTAAAAAAAAAAAAAAACACAAACTTGGAGAACCTGCGTCTAAGAAATACAACATTTCTTAAGGGGTTGCACAGGGGAGTTTCCTTGGCCCGTTATTTTCACTATACATGCTGCCACTCGGTGATATCATTAGGGAAAACAATGTATCTTTCCATAGTTACGCAGATGACAACTGTACATCTCTATTGAACCAAATGATCCTGCAGCTTTAAAATCCATTTGGCAATAAATAAATGGTTAAGCAATAACTTCTACAATGACAACATACAATATGGATGTATAGTGAAATGATGGCCTGGCGGTAGAAGATCAGCCAGTCAAGGTGGCCTGGTTTTAGGGCATTGTCTTTCTGTTCTGTCAATTAGTGGTGCTTCTGTTTTGGCCTGGTTTCAGCTCCCCACCGCAGCAGCGAACGGTTTGCTAATGGGATGGCGAGGAGGGAGCGGTTAAGGGAGCAGATTGAGCAGCAGAACACCGTTTACGTTTCGAAGAGCAACAGAACTTCCCTTTCACAAATAACTATGGACGTGTGAAGTCAGGGTCTTTTTTGCAGCTTTATGGTCTGGGGTTCCTAGGAATATCCAAGTTTAGGTGAAGAAACTGGTACAGGCACTGCAGAAATCTGTTCAGTATCAACGGTATGGGACTGTTTTGGGACATCTTTTAACTTAACTGTCCAATCCTACTGGAAAGCTGGGGCCCTACTTTAACAGTCTAAGTGCATTGTCTAAAGTGCAAGGCGCCAACTGCATTTATGGTGTGTCAAGATACATTTTTGCCATTTTAACAGCATATAAAAGATCGGCGTGCCACAATCATATTTCAAATTGTATTTGGAATATTTAATCCGTTGCCTGTTTGCGCACTCCTTTGCGTCCCTCTGTGTGTACCAAGTATAGTGTACACTCGTGTATATAGGATATACTATCTTGATGCACCGCGAGTTGACTTTAGACCAGGTTTTTACTAATCGCGCAGTCACTTTCCCACACCCACTGGCACTCAAATGGGTGCAAGTGCATTTGTTATTTAAACAACCTGGGTGGTGGATGGGAAAATGACAACTGTGTCGTTCTGAAACGAGAAAAGCGTTCTCGCTCGTAAAAACAGACACTTTCATTTGTGCTTTTGAGCTGGCAGAAGGAATGTTTCAAGGGGCATCATCACCCCCATCCCCTCTTTATTAGTATGAAAGATTCTCCTGCACCACTAAAATGTGGGCCCAGACTTTTTAACTCGCAGAAATAAATAACGCAGGAAGGTGGAAAATGTACAGCAATGAACAAGAGACGTGATTAATGAGGATGAGACAGAAAAAGGCTCTTTTGTTCCCAAATTCGTATTTCCATGGAAATCTGTGAGGCTATCTGAGGGCTATTATGCCAAAAGAACCAGCATTTGAGGGTTTTGCAGTGTGTCAGAGAGATGCAGCTCATATTTACTCATTTCCAACAATAATAATCACATTACAGTGTCGGATGGGAATCTATCCAAGGACCTTGCCTCAGTGATCAGAAACTGCTTTAAATGAGATTTCACCTCTGTTAAATGGGTCCAACAGCATCAACATATTCATCTTGATGTTTTCACATTTCAGGAAGTGAACTGAAACATCTATTATTCTGTGGCAGACTATTTCTCCATCCCTCCACACACAGACACACACACACATCTATCCATGGTCTCAAAATGCAATATGTGGCTGATCCAACCTGCACCTCATCTGGACGAAGCACAAATAATCCCAAGATATCGCTACCTCCCTTCCTCCAGTGTACGAGCTAAACCCACAGCAGTGAGAGGGAATGAAATTTAGGGGGTGAGAAACCAGATGTAGAGACAACTAGAACAAGGCAGAGATGGTGTAACCACATTGTGCCTGTCTCAGCTATTCAGACCTCACCTATAGCTGAGGCTGCCTGTAGCCACGTCCTTTCACAATGCATCAGACTCCTGGCAGCAACTTTATACTGCCAGGAGTTTACTGCCAAATCAAATAATTACTTCACAGACCTTGGTGGCTATTGCATTATGGGAACTTGCTCTCCATTGACTTTGACCTACCCACCCCCCCTCCCGCCAGGCAAAATTGTCAATTTAATCTTAATTAATAATGGCACTACAGTAGAATTTCAATCCTCCAAAGCAAAGTCATTAAAATGGCTGCATGAATTCCTAGACTAAATTGTCTTGAGGAAGTAATCAACATTGGACAGGCCTCAATAATTCATTAATATTCTACCTCGGGACCTCAGTGGTCGACATTGTGTGCTGGGCAACTAAAAATTCTTGGATAATCAGAAAGACATTTGTTAGACCTGAAATTCTATGCATTAGAAAAGATGACAGAATATCATAAAATATACATTAAATCTGGTCATCTTTCGTGACATAACTGCCTGCATTCCCCTCCCCCCTCACCTTGAAAGTTCCCAGCTGACAGGTAAAGCCAGGTGAGTGCTGGGATGAAGAGCGCAGCCAGCGATGCCGCCAGGAACTTCCTGCGACCGCGACACATCCCCAGCATCCTCTGGGGGGCACAGCAAGTGGAACGAGAGGTGGAGTGACCTCTATGTGGGCAGCAGCTGTTGTCCGGGGTGATGCATTGCACTTTAAAATGGGGAAAGAGAGATGTAAAGGCATTGTTAAAAAACACGGCGGCAGCATGTAAACAGTCTTTGCAGCTTCGCTTAACCCTCTGAGAACATCGTGGTAGTCGACGACCACGGCGGCGCTTATTCCACATTACTGTTAATAAATAAATAAATAATAGTTTATCCTAGCGATTTGCGATCAAATGCATTGGAAAGAAAACCCTTCCGGCAACAATGCTGTGGTATGTGCTTTCTAGACTAATCAGAAATCTTTTTACACAAATCGAATAAATCAGAGGCATTGTTCTTGGAGTGAAATGCAATCTA
>JAODTR010085500.1:4414-14419 GCA_025399935.1 Amblyopsis rosae | reverse complement strand
GTGTGTGTGTGTGTGTGTGTGTGTGTGTGTGTGTGTGTGTGTGTGTGTGTGTGTGTGTGTGTGTGTGCGCGCGCGCAACACGCATGTAAATACAACAGGCAGTGTTATCGACGTCACGTCCGTATAATGCACGATAAGTCGATTTAGTCGTTATCGTGACAGGCCTGGTAGCCAATATAACATTTGTAACCAACATGCTTGGGAAAGAAAAAGGAAAAAAAGAAGCTAACTTTGTTACCTTTAATATTACATGTACATGACGCATATTGATTTTCCATGCAACACCATTCATAATATAACTTTAAAATAATCATTCACTTAATGTTTTCTGCGCAGCAGTGAACAAACTAACATAATCTGCAGAACTAATCAATAACTTTTATTTTGTATCATCATCTGTAAAATGTCTGATGTAACGGGCCGGACCGAGTGTCTTACCAGACCGGATACGGCCCCCGGGCCTTATATTGCCCAAGTCTGCTCTATATGGGCTGAGGTGTGCTGTTGCCTTCATGCCTATTTATGCCTTTAAACTATATGGAGACTGGAGTGAGTGCATGTTCCCAATGCAGGACTGAGTGATGTGAGTCTATTTATATACAAGTACAGTATACTCACTGTTAAGTGTGTGTGTGTGTGTGAATGCATGCATTAGGATTAGGAGTTTACATTTGTGATCCTTTATCTCCCTGGATAAAAAGGGAGGTTTATTTAGTCGTGTCTTAATTGTTATCCGGCGCAGTAAGAAAGAGATTGCAGTGTACCGCAATATAAAATCGTAATGTAAAACCTTAATGTAGAATTGTAATGTAAAATCATAACGTAGAATCTTAATGTACAATCGTAATGTAAATTTGTAACATAGAACTGTAATGCAAAAGCGCAATGGATAATCGCAATGTAAAATAAAAATAGAACAGAATCATTACAATCGTAATGTAAAATCTTAATATCGTGTCCAGCTAAAATTTTATTTTTTCCTCAATGTTAATTATACCCTTACCCTAATATACTGTATGCTGGCAACATGCACACACACACACACACAGTTATCTATTTTGATATTATTCAATACACAATATCTCAACACAATATATCCTCTATAAATCACACACACACACCATTTTGTGTTTGCCTCAATAACAGCAAACAGCACCTCTAGTGCTCCCATACAAAGCAGATGACTGGCTGCATTTAGGCTCCGCACAGAGCCACGCTTACGGGAACACAGTCCCTCTACATGACCTCGTCCTCACCCTCTGACCACACACTGCCATGTTCAGGTGAGGGAGAGGGGTTGTAAGTATCTAAATATATTTCATTAGCACTGTTCGCAGACAGGGGGTCACAAAGCGCTTTACAATAAAATGAATCATATTAATAAAATTAATAAACCAACCAGCTAAGGTTGGTGGTGTGTTCGGGGGGGGGGGGTCTTGTGTTTGAACACAAAACAGTGTTGTTTCAGCCCTATTAAAGTGCTAGTCTGGATCCACCCATCTATGGCTCAGATGAGAATATAGTCTGGAAACCCTGTTCATATTAGCGGTCACACAGCCACCCTGCTGCCGGACCAATCAGGGTGGGGTAGTGAGATGTGAAATTGAGCGTGTTTCTAAATGGTGGTAGAACTAGCTTTTTTCAATTACGACAATTGGCCAAAATCAAGTGAATTATACCAAGGAAGCACTTTGAGACTGTAATCCACGCCGTTGTAACCACTCGGTTGGATTACTGTAATGCACTGTATGTGGGGGTCATGGGTCACTTGTTGCCTGTCTCTAGATCGTGCAAAACGCAGCCACACGTCTTCTAACTGGAACACATAAATACGAGCACATTTCCCCCATCCTGGACTCACTACACCGGCTGCCCATACATTTTAGGACCCATTTTAACATTATGTTGTTGACTTTAAGACTGAAAGGGGATTGTGTCTTTGCTGTGGCAGCTCCGACACTGTGGAATGCTTTACCTCTGCCCATCAGACAGGCTTCATCACTGTTTTTAAATCTATCATAAAAACCCATTGATTCTCTTTGGCTTTCGAAAACCAACATTGATTTCAATGTTTTATTTGTATTTTATGTTGATTGTATTGTTTTATTTAGGTCTTATTTGTACTGTACATTTTATGTCTTATATTCATTTTTTTTGTACAGCACTTTGTGACTACTGTTTGTATTTTAAAGTGCTATATAAATACACTTTGCTTGCTTGCTAGATGAGGTGATCAAAACAATTGTAGTAACGCTGATTGGTTCATTGCTGTCCAACAGACGCTAAATTAACCAGAGGTTTGCGACAAGTAGGAGGATATGACTGCAAACGAGAGCTAACTTTACCTTTAACATAATATGTTAAAGGTAAAGTTAGCCAGGTAACTTGGAATGTATCATTTCTCTAAAATAGTTTGCAGAAACATTTGGGATGCCAACTACTTCACAGAAGTCTTATGTCTATTATATATATATATATAATTTATATATGTATATTAAGTATTCACTGTGATGTTGAACAAGGAACAACAGCATTTGATAGTTGGTGTATGGACTATTCACAGAGTGAATATGGTCTGATTACGCCAGGCTATTAAAGTGTCACTCGGCTAAAGAGCCCCCCAAGCCATCTCAACCTCCTACCACTCAAAGCATTTACGTAAAAATAGAAGGGGGGGTGGGAGGTTAAGGTTTAAGGGAGGGTGGGGAAAGGGGGGGGTGCAGTGTAATGAAGGGCTGAGGAAGGACAGGTGGCTGGCTTTCGTTCGGCAGCAGGAGAAAAGATGCCAATTGATTTGACCACCACACACACACACACACAACAGTTCCTCGCTATTCATTTATGTGTGCTGTTCATTAAAAGGTAGTCAGCTATTGTAAGACAATACACTTTTTTGGGGTAAAATTCAGGGACCCCCTAGCCTGGTGTAACCAGACCATATTCACTTTGTGAATAGGTCTGGCAACGCTCCATTGGGAAGTGTTCGTCATTTCCTCTTACTGGGCGTAGACCTCTGGTTAATGTCTCTATTGGACGGCGCTGAACCAACCGGCGTTGTGAAAGCTAAAAGTAGGCAGGATGAACAGTCCAGATCTCATTCACACACAGTTCACAGTAACTCTTTTACATTCAATAATTCAAGTGGTCCTTAAAGGAGCTCCTGATTCAGACATTCAAGACATTCTTAGGGCATATGAAGTCAAAGTTGACCCGTTGAGCAGCGATTCTACTGGTTTTGACCATCCAATTGTGACAATATGTAATGTTAATGTAAATATGAACAAACTATAGACGTGGTCTTTATGTGACGGAGATGTCCGTCCCCCTGTGGGTATCGAACCCCGATCTCCCACGCAGAGAGCGGACGCTCCTACAAGGTAGGCCAAAAACCCACGGACCCTGGCCTGTGTCGCCAGAGCGCCCTACGAGGTGTCAGAGAGTGAGGATTAACACCGCACAGCTACCTGCTGGCCACTGTTACATTTAGACTATAGGTACACAGACACATTAATGTTCTCTGCAGACGGAAATTAGCTAGCACCTAGCATCTTTCCTCTCTTTTGAGATTCGTGTATTTATTCATGGTCCCTTACACAATACACGTGATGAACATCATTCCAGTAGCTCAGATCAATTATCTCAGGCCACTAAACCTCTCTCGATGTGCCTGGACACAAAGACAACAACTGGGGGTCTGACACAGACATACTGGACCCGCTCCAGAATGCCAGAGCAGTGCCAATCCTGGCACATATGTCCCGGTCTTCTTGACCAACAGTGCCAGTAAAGGTATACGAACAGCCAGAGTTCCAACTCTAAGTCAGGTGTCAAACTCCCTGACTTTCACTGACTAAAAATCTGAATTTCTTAGTGTAAAACATGCTGCAAACAGAATTCCCTGATATTCCATAGATTTTACCCAAAAAGTGATAAAAAAACTGACTTTCCATGGGACATTGACATTCCATGATATTCCATAAGGTCCATGGGAATCCTGATTTACAGCACTGCTATACATATATTCACACTATTAGTTTTGCCAATAGCAGTCGAGGAATAGTCTAATATCAGCCATGGCAGTTGTTTTGGAAGATCCCAGAAATAAACGGATCCCATAATAGCATGTATTGACATCGGTGCGTCACACAGCACTTTTACATTGTGTTTTATATACAGATTATTATATACACATAATTATTATTATTTAGTGTGTGCGGTTGCCTGCAAACGCTCTCCACACAGACAAATAAAGGCCCAATATAGCCTGTCCTACTGCATCAACATCGGTATTTGGATATCTTATCTGGATGTATGGAGAAACGCATGTTGATGGTGTAAACACACAAGGCCGTTGTCTGCCCTGCCTGCTATCATTGTTTGAATCCATATCTTGTCTACACAGTATCCGATGGAGCCAGAGACACCTCCGGCGCGCATAGCTCCAACCGCAAATAATACAACAAAGGTGTCCTGGGAATCATCATCCCTTCGCATTTACATTACCATACAAATGTGGCTCAGACTAAGCTGGGTTTGATCAGATTGTGTGTTATGCGACCCAGTTGTAGACTATTATTATATCCTGCTAATGTAGGCAGCCTATTCTGAAACACACCAAACAAATTTGGCAGCCGGCTGTGAATGATTTGCGTATAGTTTCAGGCATTGGACATTAGTGGTTACGTTGACAGCTCACCCTCACTAACTACTTAATACATTCTCTCAATACTTAAGCGGTATAATTGTGTGATTATATCTGATTCTCAGGCAGACGATCGTCGGCAAAGGCAGCAACGTTCGAATCCTAAATAAATATTTGACATTATCGCAAATTGTCCTACGGATGAGAAATGTATAGAGCAATAACAACAGAGAACACCCAGTCCGCAAACAACACTTACATTACACCCCTGCATTATAATAACAGAGTAGACTATATTTAGAGTTTTGCGGCTCTTTAGGACGTGTTTAGTGTAGCATTCCGCTCTCCTGAACACGTCTCCACTAAATTCGTCCTATAATCTGGCAAAAAAAGCGGTAATTTTAATAAAAGTTAAAAAATAAATAATCATTATGTTGCCTCGTTACAGTGAAACCACGTTTCATAATCGCCCATGGGAGGGTTGTCGAGCCAAGCTCTGATCCAACATTGATAACCTTAACGCTAAACAGGTTATTGCTGTCATGTTGCAAATACACACGCAAATA
The DNA here is from genome assembly GCA_025399935.1 of Amblyopsis rosae. Taxonomy (NCBI): domain Eukaryota; kingdom Metazoa; phylum Chordata; class Actinopteri; order Percopsiformes; family Amblyopsidae; genus Amblyopsis; species Amblyopsis rosae. Next base: position 9,211 of record JAODTR010085500.1, on the reverse strand, counting down.
AAACCTATATAGGCTGCGCCTAAATAGCATATTTCGAATATAACCGTGTTTTATTCGAACATACGACGTTTGCGCCGTAAGAAACAAACGTATAACTTTCAACACAAATACTAAAGAAATAGGCTACATGGTCCTCGAGTTAGCCCATCCAACCTGCTGTGTTTGTCATCAACATTAGACCTATAGTCGCAAACGTACGTGTGACTTACCTGAGATAACAGTAACAACAACAAAAAAGTTGTGAATGCTGCAATAGCAGGTACACAGGTTCCCGCGGCGCGCCTCCAACAACAAGGTGCGCTCAACCCGGCGTGTAAACCTGAGTGGTTCCAGAGGATGCGCCGCGCATTGTCGCTCAAGGCGCGCATAATACGTGAACGCGCATCTTCTTCCCTTGGGCCGAAAGAATGGGGGGGGGGGGGTAACGGGAAAATAGAGGGTGATTTATAAATGAACAAAATATAAGGAATACAGGCAGCATGGCTTCGATCCCCGCGTCAGATAGGCGACAAGATGATGCAATCACCCGTCCTTTGTGGCTTATTGGCTATGACTTATCAGTTTTAATTGTAACCGCCAAGCTGCTTCCCGTTGGCATGTCCGATTTTTTATAGGATAGACAACATTTTATAGAGCAATACATCCCTAATATGAAATACTGTATGGCTTTGACGTAGATACGAAAGGGTATCATAATTGGTTACGCGGCATAACAAGTTCTGGATTCCTCGGCAGCTTTCGCTTTCTGCTACATGCGTTCAATAAACACTGACCTTCCCAAATAAATGACTAAATAAATAAATGGCTTTCCTCAGAATTCCCTCCCTCCCGCGTTTGTGCGTGTGTGCGGCCGTGTGTTGAAAGGCCTTGAGAATGTGTCAAAACATGTAGGCTACCCTGAAGATATGAAACCTTTAACACACACACACAGCGCACTGTCACTTAAGCCTACAACTCACTTAAAATTGAGAGAAAAAAGACACATAGGCTAAGAACTTAGCTTACTTAAAGCGCTTATTTTACGTAATAGGCTCACATGTGAAGGCTGTGCATTGTAACATATTCGTAGCCTAATCTGCCAACTCAAGAAAGTACTCTATTAAGCCGCCAATTAGCTAATGTCCCTATATCTGAACCGTATGGAAGATTAAAAGTATTTGCGTTGAATTTGAATTTCATTTTATAATATTACATAATACTATGCGCAAGACTACAGAGCTTAAGACACATCACAGACAGTCAATGTTTGAATATCAATATATAAATCAACATTATACTTTACACAGACAATTAACATGTACATCTGCATAACTAAAATAATTACAGGAAAGAATAAATAGCCTATCAAACAAGTTTAATTTGTCTCCTGTGTCATGCCTGCATAGCTGACTGTTTCTAGCACTTCAGTCTTACAAACATCATTTCAGCCTAATTCTATTAAGCTAACTACAGCATTCCTTTGCCAACATGTTTCCACACAATTCCTCGGTCCATTTTGTCTGATAGATGTGGTGCTCAACATAGTGTGGAGACACACCGTCCAGCTCAGGTTGTATATCACCTTTGATAAGGTCAAATGTTATGGACATCTGGATATTAAAGATATAGTCAGTCATTCTGGTGAACGCTTGTTGATACAATTCAACAATTCATGTTGAAATTCAAAATGGGCAAGTGGCAGAATTGGAGGGTTAAATTACAAGAGCGTTTTTGTGCCGAAAAGCAGCCAACTGTTCTTCGACACGTCTGAAGGCGAGGGTAGTCCAACCAGGGGGTTGGCTCATCTTAATGCACTGGTCTTGGCAGACGTGTTAGCTTCGTGATGCCCCAAATGTACCTCACTGGGTGAACTGTAGCAGCCATGTTTGTTTACCTAGGTATGGTTGACATTTGAACCCAGGCACACAGGTGGTGAGCAAGGGTTCCCTTGCACAGATGTGGACCATCTAACACGCTTTAGTTGTTTTGAGACCCACGTGAGAATTAACGTGTCCCAACGCCGTCTCATCTCGACGGCTGTCACCGCACCCCCGCTCTGAGCCTGACTCCGCCCACTGCACAGCGCAACGTTGAAAGTGCTAAAACGTAGTCAAGGAGCTGGGGATGGGGAGGGGAGAGGTACCCCCTTTAGCGTAAACTTTTCAATTTGATGACCGGCGTGCGGACCAAGTGTTGCAAACCAGCCAGGCGCTGGGCTGATTCTTAACAGATAAGACGCGTATAGCGCCATTATCAGCCCATAATAATGCAGATTTATATAAAAACAAGGCATTTTGTCAATATTAAGACCAGCATTTATGCATACCAGATCAGCCTATTATTTATATACAAATAAAATAACATTTTAGTTGCAGTTATGCCCTTAAACAATCCAAATGAACACTGGACTGGTTCTCAGGTTTTTGAAGCACAACATACTGACAGACCTCTGTACAAGTAGGAAATAATGTTTACAGAAGTAGGCGTTTCTAAGGTCGCATTCTGACCAGATGTCTTTTAATCTGCAGAAAAGTGTTTGGGAAGGAAATGAATGTGCTTTCGCTTCCCCTCAAACGTCTGGCAGACGGTCGGCTGGGTTGAGAAACACTGGCTAGTAAAGCACACACACACACACACACGCACGCACACGCAAACACACACAGCCAGAACATGACGTGGCGTTGTATGTATCTTGTACATCAGTGTGCATTAACAGTCGCGTACATCGTGTTGGCCATCAGGCAATGCACAGCTACACCACTGAAATAATCACAGCTTCTTTTACCTGCCTAAACTGAAACAATGAAGGAAAATGTGTTGTTCATTCAACATTGCTGACTCCACCTTTTTAAGGACCTCCTTCCTCACTACTTTAGTTTGTCCGGTTGTTATTTGCGTTAGTGATACTTAGATGACACTTCTACATCTATTTGTGTGTGTTGCAATAACCACACTTAAGGTAAAGTCAGCTTTTGCAAGCTAACTCTAAGATAATACACTTTTTGTCAAAATAACAACTGTGTGTGTTGATAAAATAACCCGGTATGTCTACGCAGCCCTGGCGAACACCGTGGCACTGATGTGTGAGACGGTGGATATCGTTAGTTTTGAGCTCTTGTGTGGTGCAGACCTCACTACACAACACTATCCCAGCCTCGACAACACAGCAGAGATTATTTTGGTGGTAGGGATGGGGGGGGGGGAGGAGGTGAACCCTATGGCATTTGAAGGTCAAGTTTAAACAACCTTCCTCCAGCATCGCTGACTGCACCTTTAATAATTTAACATAATTGTGTGATGAAGAACACAAAGGCCCTGCCCCATAGGAGGTCATTATGGATAATCATATCATGCCTCCATTCACTGTATAGAGGACTTCATGAAACAGGGTTAGGTTTTATTGTTCTTGTGAATTTAGTGAACCTTCCTTGTTCTTCTGCTGTTGAAGGCCTGCGAGAAGGGACTTGTCGCCCTCTGGTGGTCACCGCTGGGACCCGCATGCTGAGTGAACATCTACGGAGGAGTGCGGTGACTTGTCCGTGTGCACTCCGGGCCGACCCTGGGCGGGCGAGCCGCCGCGGTCCTCTGAAGAGGCGTCCGTTTCCTGACGGTGGCACACCGCTGCAACAGACACACGGCAAACACGCTGACGTCAACACCTGCATCTGTCAATATAGTGTATCTCCCCCCACACACACACAGCCTGAGCTGACATGCCACACAGTAGTCAAGGAGCTGAGAAGGGGGATGGTCACACCTTCCTGGGACTGCTCCTCCTCCAGGGCCTCAGGGGCCGCGAGAGGCGGTGGTGATCGTGGTGCTTGTTGTACCACAGATTCCTGGAAGGCCTCCTCCAGCACCTCAGGGGATTCGGCCCGCGCGCCGCCCTGGTGGTGGGGCGAGGCAGTGCGTTTAACATTCAGTGTCGAGAGACCAGGCTGAATGAGGAGCTCCGATTTCATCGTGCATCGCTGTGGAAGCCCTCCGCTCACAAGCGTCTGCCATGGAGGCGGGGCTAATAACGTTTCCTTAGGTACGATTGGACTACCTGCCTCTATCTCACCCAATCAGAATGTTGGAAACATGTATTACTTCATTAAATAAAGTCCCTAACATTGGTCCACAGCTAACACCAATTTAGAAAAATATTTTTAAACATTCTAAAAATGTGAAAATAAATCTTACAAACCCCCCAAAACTACCCAGTGAGCGAAGCAATAGGGGGTCTCCAACACAACACACACAGTATGGACAGTAACTGCACCTTCCCAGATACAAAACAAGTCAGCTACTTAAAACCTTCTTAGGCTTGAGATTCCAGACGTGTTTGCATTGTGACCATGGTGCGTGCGCACACGTCAGGGTTGCTGTGGCGTGTGCGCACGCGCCAGAAACACATCACTCACCGGGCGTGTCCGTGCGCTGAGCCCGCTCTAGCGCCCCCTGCAGGCCTGTAGGCCAGCATGGCGTGCAGGGACGGCATGACCAGGCTGCTGGGGCGTAGGCCGGGCAGGGCCGGAACGCTGCCCTCGGCAACCGGGGCATCTGTAGCCTGCGGACACACCAGGAGGGGTAGAGATGAGTGGTTAACACATAGTAATATATAATATACAGGAAAATATTAATATATAATACACACTAAGGTATTTTGTATAGTAATATATAGTAACATATAATATAGGCTACAGGTATTAGTAATACATAGAGTAACATATAATATACAGGTATTAGTAATGCATAGAGTAACATATAATATACAGGTATTAGTAATGCATATAGTAACATATAATATACAGGTATTAGTAATGCATATAGTAA
>JAODTR010085489.1:3918-14419 GCA_025399935.1 Amblyopsis rosae | reverse complement strand
CCAGACAACACAGCCCTCAGGTTCATGGGGGCACCCAAACCTCTCCACCACGATAAGGTGATGGTTCCTGGAGAGGAGATAAATAACCAAATTCATCTATTTTCCCTTTCATGACATTCATTTCCTTTGATGACCTAGTTTGTATTATGCACATATTTGACTAAATTATGAGCGTACAGCTAATTATGTTGCATATTGTCAACAAATGCTATTCAAACGGCAATATGTAATAAGTAGTATAAAGTAGTCTGAAGGCCTGGCCAAGGCAAACTCTCCAGTGGAATAAAGGCATGCCGTCTTTTATTTGCAGAGCTATAGCAAAAAAAAAGAAGAAAATACTTCTTTTTTTTTAAATCTCTGTCAAATAAAATTTTTATTTTAAACAACAAGTAAAAAAATAATAATACTTCAATCGCTGACTTACTTGTCCCAAGTTATGAGTACAATGTTGTACATGTGTGTTCATTTAATGGGGAAAAACATACATCTGAGTGTCAATCATTACAATTTCACGAGCGTTCAGATTTTCCCCGGGGCAGCGATTGCATACTAGCGACAAAACAAACCGACATATCGGGGTTGACAGAAATTGATCACTGGGACAATGCATGGTTTGCAGGACAGCACATCCCCTTGATATATTGGACAATATGAAACCAGAGCGAATAACCTGCAGACACATATAGCCAACATTGATTTGATAAGGCGAGAAAGAAGCTGTATTAAATGTGACTGCAGTGAGCTTTGGGGGATATTTTTCATCACAACATTAGACTAGACCTAAAGGACTCAATCGGTCTGAAAGATATTAGAAGTGCGGTTTACGCTTGAAATAATTACACGTTATTCACTTAAAGCTAGAGTTGCTGGAGAAAGACTGTTAATATTTGATTTTGAACTCGATAAACAAATAAATCTCTCCCTTCGATGTTCCCTCAGAAGCTCCAACCTCCCAAAATTGGACACGTTGCCAAGGATGGTGTAGTGTTGTGTGTGGTGCACACATTTTGTTTCTGTTCCCATTTACAGACAGGGCTGTTTAGAAACACTAGATTATTTTGTCACCGTTATTGCCTCCTAGGTGTTTTCTGTGTGCGGAGGGCTACATTTCCTTTCTGGCGTAGCAAGTCATCTGGCCTATGATTTCATTGGATAATGGTGGTTAACCCACTCGCCCACTGCGAAGTCCATTGACAAACTTGTGGTAACTGTGCGCACACATTTACATGATTGACAAGCATTCGTAGAGTAGCAGGGTCAATCAGGGAAAAGAGGCCATGATTGGTCAGAACTCGGCAGGTGAAAAACGTAAACAGACTTCTATTGAGGGATTGTCAACCAGAGCAGATAATCCCTCAGAGCATTTGACGCACTGATGCTGTCTGACGGATGTCTATGGCGTTTCTAAGAAGCTAGCTCTTAAATCGCTAACAAACTTTTAATTCATTTAACTATTTTGATCACTAAAGCACCAAATGTTATTGTCAATTCATAAGCATGATTATTGTATGACTTTTTGTAGGTTATGTACTTAGTTTGCTATAAACCTCAGTGATTAACTAACTGGCCGCAATGCGTTCAGTTAAAAATATCACGTCAGCAAAACAAGGCCGTCGTGTTCTTCACTCTTTCTTCCCTCAAATCTCCCCATCTCCTGTCCACCCACGCACCTCCGTCCTTCCCTCTCACCACCCCCTCTGCCTGCGCACGCACCGCTCATTTTCCTGTCGAATACCATCACAGTAGAGGACATGTATGTCTTCAGTGCGTGTGTGTACACTCTTAGAAATAAAAGCGCTAACTAGAACTATTTAGGGTTCTTCAGCTTGTCCTTATGGGTCAGGAGAATCCTTATTTTTGTTATACCTAGAACATAAAATAAAGGGCTACACATAGATCTATCTGGGAACCCTTATTTTTTTATAAGAGTGATACTGTGTGTTCATTGGTAGGTAGGTGCAGAAGTTCACACTCTTTGAACTTCTTACCACGATGGCCGACCTGAGCTGTGATCTATAATTTAGAGAGCCCTGCTTGTGTGTGTGTGTGGGTTTGTATGCCTCTGTAGGGGCTGTGTGTTAAACAATGTGAACTTCATCATTGATGGGAGTAAATCACGACCCTATCCAGCACTCCTTCAGCAGGTTGTACAGAAGGATAAGTGCGTATGTACGAGCTAGCTAGTAACATCTAGACATCTGAGGTGCGTTCAGAATTAGCGAAAAGTGGCTTTGAACTTGAATATTTTGTGTAAACCTTCCAAAAATATTAGATTTATACTGTCACCGTTCGTCCAGTGTCGAATTGCGTTTGCCGAGAACTACCTCCTTAAACCGTTTGCTTTTGTTCGCGGTGAACACTAAGCAAACAGAATTTTTTTTAACATGTTTGCAAACGTTCGCCAATTCTGAACACACCTCCGATATGGTGCTCTATTCCTCATATCCAGCTGTTTCCTCAGCAGCCCGCCCCCACATCTTCAACTTAACAAATTCAGCCGAGCAAACAGACGATTCGCCGGCGAAACTGCGTCTAATTTGGCGGCGGCGAGCATTGTGACGAGTTTTGAGTTTGTCCTTTTCAGTCGTCCCTCTTATCTCCAAGTTGCAGATGTGTAATTACCATGATGTGGTCCATGCGCTACCAACGACGCGCCACTTCCGCCGCTAATTATTTTGTACTTGAATGAGCTTGTAGACATGGCGAGAGAGGCACACGCCGCAGCGCCGGCGACAAAGCGGTAGCAATAGCGTGCCGCGGGCCGATTACACTGTTAGAGCTGGTGACAAAGAGGCGCTGTAGCCATCGTGACATACTGTAAAGATCAGCAATATAATGGGGGCCCTATTGCAGCGCGGTCAATGTTAGAAGCCTTCAACTTTCATATTACAAATGTTCATTAAGGACTTAAATAAGCAATTAGGCTTTTTTTCATTAAATAAAAATGTTTTTAAGTTGTGCGAAAGTAAACTTCTCTGAAGGTTTTGCTGAGAGTTGTTATGTCTTTGGCGTCAAGCCCAACAATGGCATTAGTGAGATGGGTGAGTAGCCTCACTAACCATTACAGGCTTCTATTTATATATGTATATGTATGCAGATTAGTGCAGATTGATCATTCAAATGGTACCAATGGCTTTTAACATCATTTAGTAGCCACACACAGTGTGTCATAAAATTTCAACAGCCACCATAAATTACATTAAGGATTTCCGTTTATGTCAAAAACTTTTTTTCTCCCCCCCCAGTGCAAGAGAAAGAGATTGATTATGAAATATATTATTGACACTTATAGAAAACTAATGGGTTTATTCTACAATGAGGTAAGAAATCCCGGTATGATTATAAAAGACGTCCAAAACGTAGGCTACAGCCAACTTGCTTTTTGAGGCGTTTTGTAAATAACCACGCGCACTTGAAGCGGGTTATGCTTAACCTGAAGGCCTGAAGTACCGGCGCTTGAGAGGTGGCGCTCCGCAGTAACGATGCCCGCTCTCCTCGTCATGAGCTTCTTCGCTATAGCAACGGGGCCGTGTCCCAGCCAGGTGTTATCTGTTAACACCTCAGAGACAAGGCCGCCCAACTGTCACGTACGGCTGTCCTCTTTATCTCTCTCTCCCTTTTTCTCTCTCTCCCTCTCTCTCCCCCTCTTTCCCTCTCTCCCTTCCTCTCTCTTGCTCTCTCTCCCTCTCTCTTGTTCCCCCCACCCTCTCTCCCTCTCTCCCCCTTCTCTCCCTCTTGCTCGCTTTCCCTCTCTATTGTCCCCCCCCACCCTCTCTCTTTCCCTCTCCCCCTCTCTTACATTCTCTCCTCTCTCCCCATCTCTCTCTCACTCTCTCCCCCCTTTCTCTTGCATTCTCTCTCTCTCTCCTCTCCTCTCTCTCTCTCCCCCCTCTCTCTCGCTCTCTCCTCTCCTCTCTCTCTCTCTCCCCCCTCTCTCTTGCATTCTCTCTCCTCTCCACTCTCCTCTGGTTCCACTGTCGTGTTAAAGGCAGGGTTAGCTATCCTCGAGAACGTTTGCTAACTTTGAGTTCTAAATCAAAACAATATGCCCCCGCTGCTCCGTCTCACACATGGGAACCATTGTTGAGAAGCAAAGCACAGTAGGTGTACTCTGGAAGTGCTACGGCTCTGTTGTTGTGAGCGGTGATTTACTATTTCTTTCAACATGCACAGAGAAACTGTAAGCTAGTGAACTGCGAGGAGGTATTTGGTGAATTTGACGTTTGAAGTGTATTAGCTTACAATTAGACTGCAATAGCTGACTATATCCTTTCACATTTTTTGTACCTTTCTGCTGTTGTTTTACCGTTCAAGCCGTTTCAACACTCGGAAACAGTGAATGTTTTCTAGTTTGTTTTCTTTATTAGTTCTTTTGATTCTATAACCCACTCGACAAACAGCAAGCTGTTTTTCTCCAAGAAGGTGAGCACAACATTTTGTCAAACTGAAATTGCTTTTGATGACTTCTTCAATTACAAGCCGCCATCATATTTGGGGAGCGAACCATGTTATTTCCTCGCAATGTTTGTTTGGGGTCAAAGGTCGTAAGAAATACCTGGACGTTGTTGAAGTTGGAAATAAGCCTATTGCCGTCCTGTTAAGAGTTTTGAAACTATAGACTACAGTACATCCATCACTATGGCATTCAATTGTTTTCTTTCAACATTATAAGATATGGAAATATAAAGAAAATGGTTTGTGTTCCATTATGGAAATTCCTTGGGAAATTATAAAAAGGAAAGTAAAACATTGCAGCCTAAAAGTGAACATTCTCAAAACTAGCTGTAGAATTCTCTTGTCAGTTGAGCGTAATGATGCCTAGATGACAGATGATGTGTGTGCAATATTCATGCTCATACAAATGACACCTTGATCGATCGGTGAACCACACACTCTAAATCAATGCCTTCTTCTGCCTCTGTGCTTTTGAGATTTTTCTCTGGGTGCTATTTTCTTCTGGTAGTCTGTTAGCGTTGAAAATATAATGCTAACCAATAATTCACATCCAAAGCCAAACAAAATAATCAAAGATGGGACACATCACAAGCAAGCCAATAGCGTGAGAACCCCCCTCAGTGAATTATGGTCAGACAAACAGATACTATGACCTCAATTGCAATCTCACCTCTACTCAGATTGATAGCACAGTGTCATTTTTTTATTAGTCGTAATGTTTGCTTCTCAGTTTCCCGTAGGCTATGTGCAAAGCTGAGTGATTGCAGTGCAGAGCAAACAACTCATTGTTTGCCGGCGTGTGGGTGGGTTTTCCAATGTTGAGGATGTTTGAGATTCAGCTTTTTCAGAAATTAAAAAGTAAAAAAAAGGTGGGGGGGGAATCTATTGCCTTTGATCCAACTTTGCCATTGGCACATTCTGTAAAATTGATTTGAATCACTGAGGGAGAGATATGTGGGCTGTCGCTTTTCTCCATTGGTACAATAACTTGAAAAGAAAATGTGAAGACACCATTACAGTTCTTTCATGTTCAGCTCTCGACCCGGTAATTGATAGAGGTGAAAGGAGAAAATGTGATTCCAACTAATTACTCATAATAGCCTATTATAACACTCGAATTTGACAAAGCTATTGTTTTAAATGTGCCCTGCTGTACTTTTCCAGCTGCCAAGCCAACTGCCCTGTGGAGATTGTATCGGGGCTTTTGCTTGACCATACAACAGGAGTAATTTTAAAGCAACCATCAATTTATCAATTACATTTTGCATGCATCGCAAATGCAGTGGGTTTACACTTCTGGGAATTACAATACATTAGCCTGCCATATATAGCGAGTGTGTCAATTGCAAGGCAAACAAAACCGCAGGCATCACATTATGACTTCACTGCACAAAATGGCTCTTCAAAAACAAGTACAAAAATTATGAATACAAGGTCATATTTGCTCATAATAAGTAAATAAACCTGCCAATGGAACAAGTGAAAATGTGCTTGTACGATTTCTTGAAATAAGACATATCTGGATAGAAGAGCTCTTGTTAGGTAATTGTGTCTTATATTAAGTGTTATTATTATTATTATAATTATTATTAGTTAGATATTTTTACTAGAAATTAGACAAATATACTTTTTTTGTAGTGCTGGTAAATTTTTTGTCATAATACAATGATATAATAATAACTACTGTATACGGAACTAGGCCTTCAGACAAAATGGACGATCTCCTAAAATGAAATACACAGGGGGATATTTCAGGCGCAGCAACGGTTAAAGGCAGGGTCGGTCGTTCTTGCTAACTTCAAAACAGTATCACTCTGCGGCGGCGCATCACACGTCGAAATGCATTGTGAAGCAAAGCGTAGTGCTGCGGCTTTGTTGACATGAGCGGTGTTCGCCCATTTGTTCATGTGCCTATTTACGACGCCACGGCTGTGTAGAAGCATCGGATTCGTCTTTCAACATGCACAGAGAACGGTAAGCTAGCGAAATGCGAGGAGATATTTGGTAAATTTGACAAAAAGTGCATTCAGCTTGCAATAGCTGACTTTACCTTTAATCGTAGACTCACGTAGACTCTTAATAAAAACGGGCCCCTTAACACGGAGGCGTGCACAGACAGAATCTGCCTCTAAGCGCTCATCTGGGATGAACAGACAGCACACAGCTAACAGTTGCGCAAAAACAGTTGGGCGGACTGCTGGTTATAGCGAGCAGCCAAGGGTGTGTGCTTCTGCTGCACTTCAGATAGAGAGGACATCATGACAGATGGGAAACGTGTGTGCATGTGTGCGCGTACGTGAGAGTGTACGTGCGTGCGTGTGTACATGCGCATGTGTGTAAGTGTGCACGTGTGTGTGTGTGGTGTGTGTGTACGTGAGAGTATGCATGCGTGCGTGTGTACATGCGCTGCGCATAAGTGTAAACGTGTGTGCGTGTGTGCGTGCGTGCATGCCTGTGCCTATCGCCATGGGGGGCATGTGTGCTGCTCGAGTCCCCCTTTAAAGAGTGCTAGGGATGAGGGCGGCATGGACAAACACCAGCTCACTGTAGCCTTGTTAGCATTGTGCTGCACAGTGTGTTAGCTTGAGCTCGGTAGCCTGGTTAGCATCGTGCTACACAGTGTGTTAGCTTGAGCTCGGTAGCCTGGTTAGCATCGTGCGTTAGCTTGGGCTCAGTAGCCTGGTTAGCATCGTGCTGCACAGTGTGTTAACTTGAGCTCGGTAGCCTGGTTAGCATCGTGCTGCACAGTGTGTTAGCTTGGGCTCAGTAGCCTGGTTAGCATTGTGATGCACAGTGTGTTAGCTTGAGCTCAGTAGCCTTGTTAGCATCGTGATGCAGTGTGTTAGCTTGGGCTCAGTAGCCTGGTTAGCATTGTGTTGCACAGTGTGTTAGCTTGAGCTCAGTAGCCTGGTTAGCATTGTGTTGCACAGTGTGTTAGCTTGGGCTCAGTAGCCCGGTTAGCATCGTGATGCACAGTGTGTTAGCTTGGGCTCAGTAGCCTGGTTAGCATCGTGATGCACAGTGTGTTAGCGGGGAGGGGAGTAGAGAATGATACGAGCCTACAGGTGTTCTTTAGGTTGGGTTGGGGGGGGGGGGGGTAGAGAGAAGTGTGACATTCACTCTACACTCTAAGCAAAATATCAACATTTTTGTTTAGTACAACAGCAGAGCATTCCAGAGATAAAAGTAAAGGGCCGTTCCTTCTAGAGAAACAGCTTCTATAAATAATAGGTTTTGTATCTGCTAAATGGCTAAATTACTCACAAGAAGGTTCCCATAATTAATCAAGTGGGTTTCCTTCAGGTTTGATGTTGTCTTGCAACACTTGTAAGGACCAATCAGGCCGTGCTGTGGAGTCATGTTATTGACAACCAAAGGTAATGTAGCTCCCATAGGGTGCCTTTAGCAAAACACACGTATTCTATTGACCCAGCTTGGAACCTTTCTTGTTCAATTCTACAGAGAGCCTGCTGTTCAGCTGCTGAAAGGCTAACAACATATGGCATGGCTCTACCCTGTATAGGACAAGTGAGGGATACACAAAAGAACAAGAGCTGACAAAGCCATTTATACTAATCTCATCTATCTCAGTGGGCAGTCTAGTCTCTTAACCTTTGTGTGTGTGTCCTGACTAACACAGATATATTTCCTATAGACTCTTTTTTTTTTTTTTTTGCTTTAAATACCCTGGTGTAATATCTGGTGTCATAAAACTCATTCAGTGCTGCGCCAGATAACAGAAACAAGGTTGCAGTCAAACGCTGCCGACACCGTCGATTATACGAGCGGCTGCTTCGCGGCACGTGAGGCGGTCATTACGGGGCTGATCACATACATCATCCACATGCAAAACCTTTCAATGTCGCTCCCACATGATGGATGAGAGCTCACCGGAGCTCACCAGCTTGAGTGTTGATGTTGTTTCTGCTGTCGTTTGTTCCCGGTAAACCCAACGACAACAACAGTCAACATTGTCCCCACAGAACCTAACACAGAAATAATAGTAAGTATACTTACAGCCCTATTAAAGTGGCTAAGGGGCAATATCAAATACATTAACTCAATGTATATGTATTAACAATAGATAAGACGGCTTAGGAGCTTGTCAAAATGTAGGAGATGTTGGTTTTGAATTTAGCTCACCAGCAGCCACCACTGAAATGTTACATTTCCTGGTCCATAAACGATAAACGACCCTGGTTAAATAAAGCTAATTTGTAAATAGACTTTGGAGGCACTAGAATTCAATGAGACGCCCGCTACCCAAATGATAGCTAGTGGGGAAACAACACACTTTGTATCTTAATGGTGCCACAGATTAAAGCCCTAGTTTATGGCCTGGAACGCAAAAGGCAAGGCTGTATTTATGAATGTAGTTTCAGATTATATTTTCAGTTTAGTTTTAACCTTTGACAAATGGATATGCCTCATACTGTTGTATCCAGTATCAATATGAGTTTATAGTTTATTATATCATTATTATTTTCTATACATCATATCATTATTATTTTCTATACATCTTTGCATAAACTGGCACGCATAAACACTGCACAAGCAAATTGTGTATAATAACCACTTTTGAGGTTCCCCTTCAGCAAGAACAGTGAACCCATTTGCACCTAACGAAGTAACACAGTCTCATACCTTGTATTTCTTTCCAAAAGCATGTGACAAGAATTACAAATAGCCTCATTTCCAGGTACATAACACCCCCTGCAAGTTTAGCAATTAACGCAACGCTTTTGATAAACTACCCTCTCAACGAACTTCTGGCAGAGGTGCAGTCAACACAGAAAGAAACTGAAACACTGAATTAAATCTCAACATCAGGATTTAGTCTAAATGGTCTCATTTATTTAATAAAAGCAATCTTCATATCACTTATAATATAATAATTTTTCTATACTTACATTTGACATACGATTAATTATACTGTACATACGGTGTATTATATAACGTATCATATATTGTTACTGTTCATATCCTATATCTTATACTGGGACTGAATGGTTATATGTATGTGTATTTTTGTATTTTATGTTTCCTTGCAACATGTAAAAGGACACATTGCTTCATAAATAGATTTGATAGATTTTAGGATACGTTTTTTATAAGGGCATTGGTGTGTGTCTGTGGCTAGTGACAAACTAGCCACAGACACACACCTTACTGTGTGGTTCCACCAGGCTAGTGTCAAACTAGCCACAACCGTGTTCACATTGTAAATATGGTCTGGCCACGTTGCCTTCTGCCTCTGGTTCATGTTAGAACTAATGGACAGCGTGGAACAGCCGCTTTGATCGCCGCATCTAGCTCTACCACTGTTTAGAAACACACTTGGCTTCAACGCCATCTCACTGACCCCACCCTGATTGGACCGCCCAGCAGGGTGGCTGTGTGAACGCTAACGTGACCAGGGTTCCCGGACTGTAATCTCAGGGAAAAGAAATTGAGCGGAGAGCAAATGTCGGGCGGCGCCAGACTAGGAACAACCCGCACTAAACTGGGAGGCAAGGCAGCATGTTTTTTCTGATAGACATCCGTGCTGAAGTGCATCTACGGGAGCCAAGGTTTTCACTTTTCACGTCGGGAGTCCGCAGTCAATGCACCTCCTTACAGGGGTCCGGCAGGTATCTGACCTCACGTTAGACCTCATATCTCAGCAGCAGATGCCCGGATAGCAATTACCGCTCTCAAAATTACACCTGGCAGCGTGTGTAGGTCAACAGGTTCAATTCCTGCCCGGAGACTCTCTCTGAAAGATCACTTTATGACAAGTCATCTTCTCTATGTGTGTGTGTGTGGGGGGGGTTATTATTGTAAGCTTTTCAACATAAGGAGCATATGTATTTACAGCTCGTCTATATCAGCAGTATATGACCAGTCCAGTCAGGTATAGTCATATAATACATACAGACATATATATGGGTAAATATACTATAACAACAAATAATATAGTCAAATAAATACACTGTAATGACAGACAGATCACATATAGTCAAATAAATACACTGTAATGACAGACAGATCACATATAGACAAATAA
>JAODTR010085478.1:0-14420 GCA_025399935.1 Amblyopsis rosae | reverse complement strand
TCACAACGGTGCGGTAAAGTGATTGCAATACCGCTCCTGCTGCTCCGATTCTCCGGCCAATCTCCCGCTCCAATGTCTCGCGAACAAGACCCAGAGGAACTAGAACTCCTTCACTTGGGGTAAGAACTTAATCTCTACCCGGAGGAGGCACTCCATCGGTTTCCTGCTGAGAACCATGGCCTCAGATTTAGCAGTGCTAATCCTCACCCTAGCCACTTCACACTCGGCTGCTTACAGTATATGTACGTACATTATATTCTTTCTAACAATGTCAATAAAGCCAGTTTGAATGATTTTGTCATGACATACTTTAATAACCATGCGCATAGTCCTCTGCGTGTGTTAATGCTAAATATTAAACAAATCAAGGCTACAATTATACAGTACATACAGCGCACATGCACGAGGCTTGAGGTCGGGTATTTCAGTGTTGCTGGTTGTGACATACTATTCTATTTGTACTAGGCATGTGGCATTAGAACCATGTTAACAATGTTGCAACTGTTAAATTACGATCACATGTTTCACAGCGACATTATGAGTAAAGACTTTAAGTACGAGCTGGCATTTGTTTTCTGTCTATTTAATAATACGTCTATGATTATCAATATATGCGTAGTGCTAATGGACGGAAGAGGTTGAGACAATCAGACTACTAATAACCCATTCATTAGAATCAGGTGTGTTGTAGCAGGGAGACATCTAAAATATGTTTCTTTTGGGCTGCTTATGTTAGAAATTCAGATTGAGTTGGTCTTGTGATATCAATAGAATTATCCTGCCCTCTCTATCTGAATATGTAGCCTACTGTATGTGTCTGTGGCTTGCGGCTAAATGAGTGCTTCAGAATGAATGATCGTGATCATTTTATATACTTGTCACATGCAGGGCTTACATGTTGTGATGTTAAATAATTTTGTCAGTTAATTTCTGACAATATTGTGTTGTTACACAACAGCGACCACCAACATATAATCCTTCTGTGGCAGTCACAGACGGCTGCGATTTCTAAAAGACACATCTGCTATTGTATAACCTTTTATTCATTAAATAAGAGGATGCTTGTGGATACATGATTCTGCTTACAAGCTTCATCAAATAGTCACACACCTGTTTTGCCATGCCGGCAGACCCTTTTAATATATCGTTCTGGCACCTTGTGACTACCTCAGCTGCCAGTGTTGAGGCAGAACAACAATGACCCTGCCATTCCGCCTCTGTACCTTTCTCACAGACCTGGGGCTTCTAGTTTGAACATGTCAGACATGACATTAAGACCTCAAGGAACTGTGGAAAAAGGTAATAATGTGCCTTTAATAAGGGTTTCTATGCATTTACATTCTCTTTTTGTCTGTGTAGCTGTTGCAGGGAAAGTCCATCCCTAAGCTCGGGACATTAGACCAGATCGAAACAGGCAGTGGGGACGGCGAGGGTCGCTACAGTGGTGACTGTGATGATGAAGACGGCTGTGGTGGTTCTGGGGGTGGAGCGGAGAAGAGGAGTGACCACAGGGTCTCTAAATGTAAGTAATTTCTTCATCCAGTTTGGATTTTGATGAGCAATTAAATTATGTAAAACCACACACACACACACATATATATATATATATATAATTTTTTATTTTATTTATTAAAACTATATCCATTAACATACACACATTAATTATGGTTTGTGCTGAGTCAAAGTAGTGCGGTTAAATAACAATATATGTCAATCAACCTGGAAAGAGCCATCCTCTGGCCTCTTTTTTATGACAGACATAATAATGGTCATTAAATATAATGGTTGCTATGGGGATATTATTCTAATCAAAGCCCATCAATTTGAAAATGATTGTACCCCTGAGGGTCAGCACCCCCGGATGTGTGACAGTTATTTTTGCGTTCCTCCATCTTGTTTCACACCTGTCCCTCTCTCCCTGCTTGGTCCTGCTCTCCATAAAACATGCTAACAACGTGATTAATCGCTCCCCACTCCACGTGCAATGGCTGGGGTAGTGGGAGCAGGGGGTTGTCCAAACAGGGCGCTCTGCCTGCACAAATGTTCCCTCTACCGCCTGTCAGTCCTCCTCAAGCGTAAAAGCAGCTCAACCAACCTGACGGACAATATTTAATCTGAGGCCCGGGGAAGGTCGTGGCATCGATCAGCAGTTGGTGCTGATACCGTCACATACAATCGAGGCCTTCCCTTTGCTGTCATACCCCATACCAGCCTGTCTCCCAAACTAATGACCCAGCGTTTGTTTTGACCCCTGTGTTCCATCTGTCCATTGCTGTGTGACCCTCAGACAAACTGTGAGAATCCCCTCACCCTTTTGCTGAACCGGACGCCCGCTAGTTCAACCCGTGTGGTATGGGATACAGTTTACGTAAATAAGTACAATGTTAGTCGATCACAAAACGGACAAACTGTCAGGCGTAAACATCCCATGGTGAGGCAGAATATATTAAAACAAGGAGCTGATAACTCCACCTACAGCACTTGAAAATACTACCATGAAAACAAGGGTTATCTGTATATTTATATTCTATTGCGAGAATTATGTGTACTTTAAATATTCATCCCTCATCACCTTTTTGTCCGTTGCATGACTCATGGCCTTGTCTTGCCCATAAAGCAAACGTGTCTTTGACTGCTGTGTCTGTGGCCATGAGCGCGTATAAGTGTTGTTGTTTTGTATTGCTGATGAGTTTGTGATCTGTAAATATGAGACTACATAAAGTCTCACAGCATGTTAATCAACCATGTTCAGGGGGCATCACCTGAAGATTGTTGATTAGCATGCTGTTGAGACGGTAATTTAGCTATTGCTAACCTAATGCTAAAATGTTACCGGCACTCCAGCTGGCTGGGAATTCTGTGTAGTATTCAATTAAGGGTTCAGGTCATTACAATAAGGAACAGGCCCCTGATCTGTACTGTATAATGTATGTGTGTATACCCAAACACAGTTTGACTTTTTGTCTTTATTGCACACTAATTTATAGCGGGGGGTTAAGTAGGGCTACGTCCAAACTGCCCTTCACAGTGATTCCTTTCCTAACATTTCAACAATGAATACTCAAATCCCTGTAGAAAGCTCCAGGACTGTGATAACATTATCTAGCTATGCGCGGTTCAGCAGCAGACAGAGAGACGTCTCGCAGGCCTTACCATAAAAGGTCTGTCTACCAGACAGAGTGGCAGCAGAAAAGACAAATCGATTTCTAGCCAGTAAGCACATTAGGCCGAAGCAGAGGAAGGCGACGTATGAGTAGAACTCATTCATTAATAGTGTCTCACAAAAGAGATGGTTCGATGTGAACTTCTAGAACATTGGCAAGTTTCTAAGGGAAGTTTTACATAGAACATTTCCTTGCTGTCAAATTTGAGTTTATATGAAATATAACAACACTACATGGAAATATGTATTAACACCTTCTTCTCACTAGCTTCACCCCACAATAGTAAACCCAAGCCTCTAATTTATTAAATGAAATGTGTTCAAATTATAAAGGAAATTGAGGGAAATGACATTGAGGCCACTTCACTATTCCCATAAAGTAATAGGCCTATTCAGTGTGGAGTCTCACAAATAGCCTGCATTATACCTGGCTTTGACCATGTGACTCATTTTGCCCGTCATAACGTGTGATCATATTCATCCATCTCCTTCCTCTCCAACATCACAGGGTGACCAGGTTGTGTTAATTACAGTACTGACAGCGACACCATAGCTTCGGCTTTAAACCTGAGGCTTACTGTCCGTTCCTGTCGAGATAATGTCAGAAATGAGACGCTGGTGTTGACCTAGGTTATCAGTTGCTTCTGGGTTAATTTAGCCTAACACCCTTGGCCCAGTATTAGCTCAGCAACACCTTGCTTCATGCACCATGGAACAGAACATTGATTTAAACAATGGGGGATGTGCATTCACATTTGTCCCAACGTTACATTCATTTTATTTAGGTCACTATAGATTATTAACATTACCCTAAACAAATCCGTACCCGCCCGAGTCTTCTAGTTTTTTAACTGTACAATGAGTTTATGTTATCAGTCTCTTATGATTCATTTGAAATGTCTTTTGCCTGTTTGTACAGTGTGTCTATGCCATACGGCACTGTATCTGTAGTAATAGCACATAAAATACTTTCTCTGATCTTCATCTAAACCAGAGAACATGCGCATGCACTCTTTCATATAATGGAAATGTTCGATTTGCATGCAGGCCAAGATAAAGAATGTGAGCTGTAACTGGTGGATTCTTCAACAGATTTAATCAGACCTCACTTGCACAAAGGTTTAGAGGGTATTTGTATTTCACAAATAAACAGCTTCAGAGCATGCCTCAGTAATTCATTATGCTTAATGGAAAAAACAGCTTTTTGAGGTCCTGCTGTTGCTTACAGCTGTGTTTATGTTGACTCTATTGAAAAATGACCTAACTTCTTAGGTTAGGGACAGTGAGCTTGATTTCCTTCATTAAACGTTTGACACAATTCAGAATGAATCAAGTATTCCAAGGGCCTGGATTTCTTTGGTGTTTTATGTGGTTCCTCTGAACATAGTTGTGATTGCTTTGTCTGGTAGAATTTGATCAGCGTAGCTTTACTTTAGACCAGGTTACTGGTTCTTTCACTGGTTTACCACACAGCTGCATATTATGTTTTACGTGATTGTTCTGTCAATCATGGCTTCAGCTGATCCACATACATCAGTATGTGGATTTGGCAATTTGGAGGAACACAATAATTGTTGTAGGCAATTTTCATACTTCCCTCAGCAAATGGTAAAATTAATTATTAGTTTTTCACATTCATATTAAACAAAAATGTTTTGAGTCATTTTAATCTCAACAACCATGCTCATAGTTGAGAAACAGTCCTGGTGCAAGTTTACATAACCTTATCAGATAGATGTAATGATTTGTTGTGTTGACTTGTGTTTTTGTGTTGCATGCAGGTCAGATACAGTATCTTTCAGTCATTGTGCTGCTGAACTGATTAGGTAGCATTGCCTGCAGCTGGCCCGACTTTATATACTGTACCTCCCAGCGTTGCTGGTGGCTTCTGTGTGTGCAAGGAGAAGACACACTGTCTTACCCTATGTGTGTGTGAATGTGGGCCCTGGGCAATGTTTGTTTTCTGTGTTTTTCCCAATTCTAGTTCCCCCCCCAGTTTTAAGTTTCTCTGTATCTTTATGGGCGGTTTTAGTGATAGCACCTGGGTCGGTCAATTCATAATATATAACATACGAGTGTGTGTGTTTATATTAGTTCCCTTCAGACCTTGGTATTATTAGTAGTGGAGTGTGACCAAGGCAAAACACATACAAATTGCTATTATGTTGCATCTGTCTATTGATATTGATTACTGGAAGCTGCCATTAAAAGGGTATCTTACTATCATGCCAATATAGTTTAGGAAATAAATAAATATTCAGTATTTTTCATTCAATATTTTTCACTGAAGCCATACTCTAGCTTATTTGGGTGAAATATTACAATTTGAAACATTTCTAATTCACTACATAGCCCTCTGAACTCTGGTCAAGACTACAGTATGGCATCCCTCAGCAGGTTTTAAAACATGATTGAGGGATACATGCAATACAATATAATTAAATCATATAGATAATTAAAACAAGTAAAATATACATTAAAGTGTTTAATACATGGTTCTGCTTGTGATCAGCATATGGTCATATTGTTTCCTAGTTTTATTTGACTATTTTTGCTATACTGAATTAATACGTAGATGGAATTGAAATGCAAATGTGTCTGAATTTACCACAGTGCCAGTATAAACATGAGATCTTTATATAATAATAATAATAATAATCACAACCTCACTTTGTGTCCATTTATCAGTTCCCATCCTGATGGCCTTATTTTTTTTAAACAAAGCTATTTAACCAGAGTAAGTTGTCATTATCTTCAATAGCACATTTCCATTTTTCGATCATGTTCTCTTAAATTGCATCATTTAATAGCTGGCTTAATGAGCTGCAGCTTGCATGCAGTAGGACATCTCATTGTGTTAATGAACCATGAAAAGGGCAAGCACACATTATTCTGTGAACTGTTTTTATAATAAGCCTAGTATCATACACACTTCAGCCCAAAAGACTGCTCTATCAATAAGCACAGATGCTCTATGTCCAATTAAGGACACTTATTCTGTGATTGCTCGAAAACTTTTTGATTTTGCTTTTCTCCTAGTGGCTTTCAAATACTTTGCCACTTTACATGACTATATAATTATACTTACTAACTTAATAACTTTAGTGTAAAAATAGCACATAGGTGAGACTTTTAAACTTGTCCTAAAATGTGACTTTATATCATTTTGATATTTGCAAATGGTGCATGCTGAAGTTTCTAGGCTACCTATTTCCAAAAATGTCTCCTGTGTCCGGTGTTTCCTGTCTACATTTGATCACATTAACAAATCAATGATGTCATGTTATGCCAGTCATTGTCTAACAAAAGAAATGCCAACTTCAGAAATGTCCAAACCGTTGATACATTTGCAGTTAAGTTTCTGATGTCACCTTTTTTAGGATTTGAATGACAAAACCATATACAGTTTAAGTGACATTGACAGGAACATTTGAGCTATTTTTTTTCCTTCTTCTCTTCATAAAAGGCCAATATACAGTATAACCCGTTGTTGTTCATAGTAAAGCTACACACCTTTGCTTAGAGATGACCTGGAAACAAATATAATGCGGTGCATAGCACCACCTGTCATTTGAGAACAGACAGCTTCTGTTTTCTTTCCTGTCTGCATCCTCTGCAGACTTTGCTCAGCCCGGCTTGTCAGACTTTCCAAGGTCATCCTCAGATGTGCATGAGCAGCCCGGCAGACCCTAGCACTGTTCACCAATCACCCTTCCTCTCCATATGCTAGCCCTGCCAGCCTGAGAAATCTTAACTGCCGTGCCTGCAGCAAAATGCCCTCAGCTCACTCTTTTTCACAACACAATCACACATACAAAGGCATACCCGCACACACGCGCGCGCACACACACGCACGCAAACACGCTAGGCTAACAGGCAGTGAATGTAAGATCTTGTATCATTGTACAATTTGGGTAATTTAACTGTAACTTCATGTTTCTTTGGCAGGCAGATATTTCTATATGTGTATAGGTTATCTATGCAGAATTCATTTTTTTGGTTCCAATTCCCTTTAAACTATTTTATTGGAATGTCTGTGGTATTTGAATGCAAATCTGAGGCACAAAGTTAACACACATGCACATTCAGTCATATACATACCCCCATGCAGTGTCCAATCATTTCCCCACTCATGCCCCATCTGTCTGATAAATACTAGCCCTTGTCTACTTCAGTCACTGTAATTGAAATGTGCAAAAAGATGATGTGTTTACGTCTGAATGAATGCATAGCATAGTAAATGCAATGTGTTTGTTTGCCTCATTTAGAGGTATTTGTTATTGAAGTTGCCAACCAGCTGCTGATTGAACATACCAATCTAAGACTAGATTGACGTATTTTTGTATGCCGGTTGGATACAGTCCTCATGGCAGTCGGTAGCTATTGCCCACCTTGATCTGGATTAGGGTTCTATAGCCATTAACATGATTTTAACTTGATTTGCTTATCAGTTTAGTCCATCACGATCACGCTATGATATTAGTGTTCTTACTGTGAAAGGAATGTTTTAGCCTATAGACCTAAGTACTATATACTGTATATAGCCCAGTTCCTGGCCTCAAGCATCTTCTACCATCTTAAAGCTCAGCATCCAAAACACTGAAGTTTTAGAAATCAAACTTTGCTATGACTTAACATTAAATAAGGACATTTATTGTGTTAATCATAGATCACATAATAGTATTGAGGCCAGATGATCTCATTTTCCCCACATTATTTGTTAATTTTGGGGTTGTAATTTTTTATGATTATTATTTTAAACATATGATCTATTAGATAAAAAAGTACACACAAAATTGTCACTATGAATATGGATAAATAACATATATTGTATAGATGCTAAATAGAATTCTATAATTAATGAAACAGTATAAAAACTATGTTAATTAAGGACAATGTGTATACCTACTTGACAAACAGGAGCCATTGTATTTATAACCTGCTCTATTTAATTGAGTAATGAACAAAAATATAGACAAAAGATAAAGAGACAAAATTTAAATGATAACGTTACATCACAATCAGCAAAAATCATGCTGTTAGGAAATATTCTGGCACCTTAAATTAGAATATATTTTATACTGCTAAAGATATTGTACCAGCTCAAACCACTTAAACATTTACTTGAATAGGTCCAGTACATTTTGTTAAAGCCTGTCCCTACGGCAGACAATGTAACACAGGAATAGATACAGTAGGCCTACAGCAATGTATTATTGTCCAACTAAGGCAATCTCAGTTGCTCCCCTGTAGTTGCATATAAGCTCCTATCAGCCAATTCAATGTGCACAATTGGCTTCAGCAGTTTGAGAGCCAGCATATCATTAGGGAATTTTTGACATTCCTAAACAGTTGTAGACCTACAGAGTAGCAAAGTCAAATCTGCCCTATAAGAGCACACTACAGTAGGAGTCTATAAATCATTGTTAGCGGTGTAAGGCATGTAATATCTACATATTGGGCCATATTCTAACCACAAACTGCATTTAGTCTAAGTACTGTGCTCAAATGTGTGCAAGTAGTATTTAAATTGGGATATTGTATGTGGAGGAGCCCTATTTTTTGGGATTTGGATGTTGTAGACTGCTTAAATGTATGCCTATATATATGTATTAAAAGCTATTTTAATAAAATAATCTGTCTATTTATAGCAAACAAATATTTGGCTGTTATGCAAATATTACACCAATTTATAGGCTATTATATATGAAAGCATTCACTCATTGCTCAGATCGGTGTGCCATAGCTGTCTTGTTAGATGCAGCTAACTTTTTCTCCTACAAAGTTAAAAGTAATGTGTGACTCTAATTTGATAGTCATGTCCAATCAGTAACGCAATATTAAAATTAGGGATGGCACGATCCAGTTTTTCAGTATCGATACCAATACAGATACCAGCAATTTGGTTATTGGCCGATACAGAGTACCTATCCGATTCCAGTGTTAAATTAAGTTTTAAATTGAGTTGCAAAGTAAATGACAACCAATCTCTATTTTAGGACTTAGATGCATTTTATAAACCTGCTGCTGATAGTGTGGCCTGGGTAGGTCAGACATGGCTGATGCTTGACAGTAGACCTACGTGTGTAAATTATTTTAATTGGATTATAGCCCCATGGATCAGTTACAACTGTCCAATTGTCACTGATACCGATCCAGCTATTTAAGTCAGTTTCGGACCGATTTCCGATCTCAGTATCGTATCGGTGCCGTCCCTAATTCAAATATCAAATGATTGCATTTTTTTGTCTGATACTTAGAAACATGTAATGTCTATAACCCCTTCCAATGGACGCAGGGACTGAATGGGTTAAAGTAGTGTAAGTTGCGCAACCACAGACAGAAGCTAATCCTCAGATGTTGATCTCTGATAACATTATCAATTACAAGCAGTTTGCTATGTAAAAATTCTAGTAACCTAGTCCACACTTGGGAAGATTAAGCTGCTGTTAATTGGAAAGTAGCCTATTATTTTTGCTAACAGACTGGGTGCTTTTGCAGTGTGCATTTGACACACCCTCTTAAATCTAAATAAAAAAATGTGTTGTAATGACAAGCTTGTCATACACATACCCCCCACGCCGTGGATCGTTTAGTTCAATGCGGTGATCAAAAGAGGAAGTCCATTAACTTCGTCAAATACGATATCTTTGCTGAATCTTTGCAATTATTTCGCGACTTTTATTAAATACCTTGGAATCAATTCACGAGGTCCAAAGTGACCAATAGTGGGTACTGTGCAATAGGCTATAGAGAGCCTAAGTAACTTCCGCATTATGGGACCTAAGTTGGAAAAAAATCTGTATGCTAGTCAACGACGAGAATAAAAATATTTTTAAATTCCATTTGACTGGAAAATTTTTTTTTTCAAAGTGTCGCAGCCCTGCTCCGCCTATGGCTCATTTTCAGCCTACAATAGCCTATGTACCGGAGCGAAACGGTTTGCGTACGCGAAAATGACATTTGCGCCTGTCTGACTCTATTCTGCTGTGTAAGATAGGACCCGCTGTTAACTAATTACATTAGAGAATATCACTGTTTTTAAAAGTACATATTGTATATATTCTCAAGAAAATGTACATAATATTACTAATTTTGAAATGATACGTTGAGTGTGTCTTGTAGAGAACAATGTTCTGAATCAGAGATATTACAAAAAGAGACATGTTTGTGCCAGAATGATAATGGAAGGCTGATGCGTTTACCTTTTCTGATCCCCCAGTGGGAGTTGGCTTCTCCCTGACCTTCTACAACAACTTACTGGCCACATCAGAATGAATTGATGTCTTTTACCTTCATTGTGTTCTGCTTTCAAGCAGTTTCAATCTTGCAACTCTCTCAAATCACCTGTACTCACAATGTATAATGTAAGGAACCTATGTTGACATATTCTGCATTAACAATTGTCAGTTGTAGCAAGAACATACAATAATGACATTCTGCAATTCTAACCCACAAGCATTTTCATGTATTTTATGCTCAGATGTTGAGCAGTTGTCTTTCTTGGTATTCGATTTCAGTGGTACGAAGAACAATTTGTTTTTTGTTATCATGCTCTCACATGACATTGTCATTTGTAATGGCATATTTTGACTCAAAAATGTGGGGTAGATTGTGTTAACCGGTATGTATTAGTAATCATATTTCCCTAAAAGTTTTCAGGAAAGCATTTTCATCAGGGTGTAAACAGTCTGAATTGAAGGGTACTCATCTTTTTTGAGAGAGGTGGTTGAGGATGACATATCACATGTATGTTTGGTAGAAGCCTATGGCATAAACAATCATAAAATAATCAAAAGACCTTTACAAATGTATTATTTCCTAACTTGTATAGTATATTTCTATTTTATTTTGGTGTTATTTTCATACACACCTTTAGTTAAATGCAGGGCATAAACTTGATAAAAACATATTTCCACCCCAGGAAACAGTAAGAACAAGAGTAGAGACATTTTAATTTAGAGCAGACAACAGTCGGGGACACATTTAAACTGCAGAAGTGACTTGGATTTCTGCTGCAAACAGCTATAGTGTGTTGTAACCAAAAACAACACATGCAGTACATACAGTATAGTGTAGTACTCAGAAGTAAACCCATAGCTGTTAAGCAAGGAATGCATTTATCAAAGCAAAACAATATTGGACACCCTTATTGGACTCATTTCCAATCACTGGACAAAGTTCATGTTTTCACTTGAATGGCTACAATTCATGAATGAGTGTGCAATAAAAGACATACCTGTCAAAGCTTTGAATGATTAGCACTCAAGGGATACATTTTGCAGTTTCTGCAATAGTTTATTCTTTATTCTTCTTCAATTACATTTGAAGTCTTGAGGCTCTGGCCAACAATATTTGATTAACCCAAAGACATGAATTAAAGGATGCAGTATGGGCTACATTTGTCCACTTATGCCAATGGCGACCAAGGAATTAAATCACACAAGAATTAAACAAATGCTCTCTTAGTTTTAATTTTCAGTGGAAACCCACTAATACAATCGCTGTGCTAACACTTGTTGCTTGCTACTTCGCCAGTGGATGATAAACACTGATTCACTAGTAATTGCACCAAACATATGAAGCTAATGTTCTATGACTCAAACCGATTATACATTTTTTTTGTTTGAGTTAAGAAATATATTCCGTCACTGTCTTTGGCTGAATTGTATTTTTTTTTATAAACATGCTGACTTTGCAATTCATGAAATGGTGTAATGATCTATGCCTTTTGTCTCATCACTCAAGCCAGTGTCAGCAGGGCTAATAAAGCCATCGCTAGTCCAGGACTAATTTGCTGGCTTGACGGTTTTGTCTGAATTAATTTCTTTCCATACATTACTTGTTTATTTCAGAAGCAATCTATTGCCAAATAAAGCCATTTAAAGTTATAGATAACTTTGCGTGGGCTTTGAGAGACACAATTCAGTATGAAGGCTGATCCTGATACTACCTATTTTATTTGATGTCTTAATGTAAGTTTTATGACAGAAACTAGTCATTACAGTAGGCTATCCCTTTGATACATGTTTTGTTCTTGTGTGTTTTTATGCTGCCTGCCAATGGCATAGCGTGATGTCGCCGGCCCTTGGTGCAAGGTTTCCTTATGGGCCCTTACCTCACCTAAAATCAGCAAACTTATACACACTAACATCAACCTATGTCATCTCTCATGGACATTTACTTACCCTGGCTCCAGTCGACTTTACTATTTTCTATATTGAGAAATATGTATCAGTGCCAAATCAGTAGGCTAACAATAAGATATAAACACAAGATTAATCTATTTCACCACAAACGCTTGAGACAAACACAGTGGATATGTAATGAGCACAGTGGCCCATACCTACAATGTATTTGACTATAGGTTCTCACCTATTTGAAGGGATGTTTTGTTTGTATTTAATTGACATCATCAAATTATTTATAATCTAAAAGTGATGTAAAGCGAACAAATGTTCCAAGTACTCTTCAATGGTACATTGGCTAGCTAGATTCTAAAGAGGATTTATGCACTCCTGGAAGATTTCCTGTAAGCATTACGACATCTTTTAAATATAATAATTATTACCGCAAAAAAATGTTTCCAAAGAAATGTAGCCTAATTGATATATTTTACTTATATACGTATTGAACCACTGAGATCAGGTACCATAATATGGTAGCATTATTAAATATTGCTATATATAAGCATGTGAAGCCAATATTGCTATAAATTGTCCGGTTTGTGATCGCGGTGTAATAGAAACTGTAAAAAATTATCATAGCTCAAATGTATATGATAGAGGCCCGGGTCGGGGCATATTTCACATAGTTGTTTATAGCTATATTTTTTTAACGGGAGGATAATATCGAATGGCGTGTGTTGACCAATGATCATGTAACCAGTTTACCATTGTTTACCAGTGTTGATTCTTGTTAGTCCATGGCGTCATACACATTTCAATAGACCTATATCATGCTTTTATTGTTACAGCTTTAAAGATATGCTATTGCAAGCTAATTGTAATAATAATACACTTACACTTTTTGACAAATTCTTTGTCAGAAATAATCTGATACTTCTACACAGCCCTGGCTTCATAAATAAGAACATAAACAATGTGGCAAGTGCTGCTCACAACAACAAAGCCATCATATTACGCTTTACTTCATAATGCATTTCAATGTGCGGAACTGCGGAGGGATATTGTTTAGATTTGGGATTGAAGTTTGCAAGCGTTCTCGAGAATAACTAACTTTGTCTTTAAAACAAGTGAATAATAATAGCATAGTTGTATTATGCTTAAAAGTGGAGAGCTTTAAGTCACTGCTTGGTGCCCCTTACCTAATAAATATCTTCTAGTCAGAGAGCTTCCTAAAACATTGTCAATAGTATATCAATAGTCAATAGTATATTTAAACGTGAATATTTTCTAGATGTTTTCTGATAAACCGTAAACACAAGAACTGAAGTTTGGGCAGGTGAATGCTATTCTTTCTCCTATTGTGTTTTTATAAAAAATGTCTAAGACACATCAAAACATCAAAGATAGTCGCATACTTATGACAAATACAGTAGATGACGGTCTCAAGAGGGCTAGTTACTAAATTGATGGAAAGATAACAGCAGCCCCCCCCCCGCCACTTCCTTCCACCAGTGACTTGCGTTTTGTTGATAAAGCGCTACTGGACTGTACACCACAGGATGTAAGGATGCGTGTCGTATAAGATTCAATAGAACTTGTATAAGCCCATGTTCATTGAATTCCATGGAGGTATACAATGCACATAACCCACAGGGAACCTATGATCAGTGGCAAGGAGCAAGATACGCCAATGTCTAACCACATATAGTACACCTCATCTATCAGGAGGACTGGCTGATTAAATTGATTATTACTGAATTTCTGCCAGCAACATAATTTTAATACCAGAGTGTTTGTTTGAACCACAAAAGGGAAATATTTTAAACTGTTCGGAAGGACACAACTAAAACCAACTGGATTAGGAGGAATTATATTTATTTTTCACTCCATCACACTACAATATAATCTGGGTTGACATGTGGTCACAATCCTTGTAATGTTTGTATAGATCAGTTCAGATTCAATCTCAGATTGTCAATGGGTAGGAAAATAAGGCTTCAAACTTGGAGTTTTGCAATTTAAGGATGTCCTCAACTACACTTTAGAGGATTACATATTTCAAAGAAACTTTGTAATTATGAAAAGCGTTAGATCATTTATTTAAACAAATACAGCACCAAATAGAATAT
>JAODTR010085467.1:0-14422 GCA_025399935.1 Amblyopsis rosae | reverse complement strand
TTTTTTGCCCCCCCCCCCCCCCCCCCCCCCACCAAACCCCAACCTGCACACACACACACACACACACATCTTTAGCTTTCGCTGTGTCACGCCAGCTCGAAACCCGCTGAATGTCAGTATCACTGCCTGCCCCTATAGGGGCCTTCTCTGAGCACTGTGCCGAATTTAAAACAGGGGATGACAGACAGACAGACAGACCCGCTGATTAGCCCCGGAACCAGCCTGTCTGAGTGCCATTATCATCTCGGTTGCTACGACAACAGTCACACATTCACACCCATCCCCTTGTTTGTAGGCTGCTTCTGCTATCATAAGTCCGATTTACGCCAGATTTTGCTGATTCGTTTAGCTCATCATTCTAATGAAGTATACCGGATTTGATGTGACTCGTAAATACACATCTGCAGATAGGATATTTCTTATGAAGCAATTTTTTGCTATAAGTTATGTCACTATAGCTTAAACCAGCAGAGAATTATCGCTGTTTGTATAATGCTAATTTAACGATGCGCTGTACGCCCCCTAGTGGCGTACAAGGCCCACATTTTACATGCCTGTTATATACTCCTATGGCCTTCTACTGACCAAGTTTGGAGGCACTAGACCATTGGAAAGGCATGCTGGTATCAAAACTGCCGCCTCGACCCCTTTGTCTGCGTCCGTGCTTTCCTCGTGAACTAGCTGCGCATTGTGTGTGTGTGTGTGTGTGTGTGTGTGTGTGTGTGGTTGTGTGTTTATCCCTGGCTTGAGCAAACCGCCAGACAGTGTTTGACAAGTTACTCAGCAACTTGTAATAAGTTACTATTTAATTTACTCTGTCAAAAAGTTATACAATTACTTTACTTTTTACTGGGTGTTAAAAGTAATTAGTTATGTTACTAGGTACATTACTATATTACTTTCACAATCAACACCCTGCCTTGCCCCTTCTGAAAAATGACAACCCATTTAGCCAGCTGATTTTAGAAGTGAATCCTCTTTATTGGAACTATAATGAACCTTCATCATAATCGGTGCATCACTAGTTCTTTATATGTATGTGTACCTACTAGTATTCTATCTATTATCTGCGGATGCTCCTTTTGGTTTTCCGTATGAGGGGTGACGCACTGTGACCTCGCAGCCAGAGACCCTTCCCGATGAGGGCTCCAGTATATCACATCAGCCAACCCTGGTTTTGTGATAACTGGGTGTAGACTGTTGTATAAACATCACCTGATTCTAGTACTGCCTCAGGGCTTCACTTGATCTGGTGCTTTCCATCCTTGGATACACACGCGCACACACGCAGACACACGCAGACACACGCAGACACACGCAGACACACGCAGACACGCACACACACGCAGACACACGCACGCAGACACGCGCACACACGCAGACACACACACGCAGACACGCACACACACGCAGACACACGCACGCAGACACGCGCACACACTTAATAACTTTGACCATTATAGCTGTTCTTAGAAAGGGTAACAAAGGCAGCACATTTTTACAACTGGAGCTCAAGGTCATTAGGCGTAGCAGTGCATACTACATAGCTGACGGGCTGACTACATGAGCGCTTGGTATAATGCTCTGGAGTTAGAAAACACCAGGAAGTGTCGTCTGCTAGAGGAAATTGCTTGCAAGTTGTGAACTGGTTTATTATTCTGACGACGTCAAGTCACTTTTATTTATATAGCGCAATTAATAAATGACATGCGTTGACCCCAAGCGCCTTCTAGTTGAGGCTAAACATTTCCAAAACAAGTATAAATAAAAGTAATAACAAGTACAAGGATCAGAGTGATGTAATGATAAGTAAACACGAGAGAATAATAATATGGAAATGTTAGGTTGAAGCCAGCCAGCATGCACGCGCATACACACACATTCACTCGTGCGCGCGCACGCATACGACCGCACAACCACCGGATGTTGTTGGTGTTGCCGCCATGCTCTTCCTTTCTGAAACCAACGTGCGTTTGCCCGACTAGGCACTACACTGTGCTGTTGCCGTGGCTACCGCTCAGCTGTACACAAAGGCACTGTGGTTGCGTAAGGTGTGTGTGTGTGTTGTGGTGCACACACTACAGATGAACAGCGATCCTTGCTAGCCATCCACCCACTCTTCAGCGCTGCGGCGCTAATGAATAGCTTGGCCTCGTCATACCAGGGAGATGTTCACACTGAATGCCCCAGAGAGTGTTTTCAATGTCAACTTTGTTCTTTATTGTTATAACAGCTGTGGTTGTCCAAAGTGCGGACAAGATCAAATATATGATACATGGAAAATATACAAGTGAAATCGACATAAAATACAAATGGCAGTAAACAGACAGAATAGCACCACCGACATTTAATGCCAACTCAGCTAGGATTAAACAAGTATAGACTGCATCACGAATACAGTTTGTAATATAAATGAATTATACTTGCATACAGTTTTCTATTGACCTGCTAATATTAGCAGCAGTGGTTATGGTTGGGTTATAGCTGCATTAAAGCTCATAGCCCTGTTAGCTATTTGTATTGGAGCTGGGCTCTTCTCGAGCCCCAGTGGAGAGGTATACACGTACCAGCACATGGGAACTGCTGCACTAGGCCAGCAGATATACTGGCAGACGAGCAGAGATGCTGAACATGTCTGCTGATAATCAGGAGTGTTTGGGGTGTATTTGGGTTTTCTTTAGGTTTGATTACATTTGTTTTAGATAGGCCGACTGCATAGCTTTTGTTCTCTGCTTTAAAAATTATGTCTTAGCAGCAGAATAGATAAAGTAGCCTGTTTGTGCTGGCCAGAGCCATGTACAGAGAGAGTCGCGTCATCTCCGTTAACTCCAATAGACAGTTTTTTCCACAGCATTGGTGGATCGTGGAGCCTCAAAATATTTCCACGAAGTTAGCCTAAATACTAAAATTCTATTTTTTATTTAAAATTAAATGTATTGACCGCTAATTACGAAAAAAATAAATGTATATATCTGTATATATTTTCAAATTGCCCACCAAGCACTTCCCGGGAACTGTTTTGCCATAGGTTTTGCCGCTACATGGACCATGTGACCATTGACTATTTCAAACTTCCTTTGGTGTAACTCTGTTATTTCCACGGCTCTGGTTCTGGTATAATTGCAGTGATTTATTTAGATTTAACTTTTTTTCTGTTCTTGTGAATAAGGAAGAGGACAGTCTTGTTTGAAATCACGATGTGATCACGATGTCATGAAAGAAGGACTCACTGGCGGTGTTTCAGTTATGCATCCATGGCAATCAGATGATCAGCCAATCGCTGTTGAGCCGCATTGTAGCAAAGATGATTGGGATTAAGGCGAGAATCTCATAGCGCCTCACTGCTCACGGCTGTGGTGATGAAATGTAGATCTGAATTGAACCTGATCATCAAATCTCTCTCACAAATGGTCTCTAAATCTAAGATACATCAAAGGATACAAAGCTGCTGTATTAGATGGATAAGATGTTGCATGCATATATGTCCCACTCACGTATAAACAAAGGGACACATGAAATTAAAGTACTAACCAAAGCGAACAAATTGACTTTGAGGCAGCAGGCAGGCATATAGCTAAGTGCCAGTTTCTCCAACATGGGGAGTCAAAGCATTGCACTGACAATTCGTAGTGAATTGTTTCTTATTTTTAAAAGGTAATTCTGTGTTAAAATGGAAGACTTTGTGTTTATGGACGCTCCAGAGTAGCCTTCACGGGTCACCGTTCTGTATTCGTCAGCCATGTTGCTATCGTAGCAACGCAAACGGCTAAGTCCGCGCAGTTGCTGTGGCATGAACACTGGATTGCTCTGTTACTTGGAGACATGCATGATGTGATGCGACGGGCCTGGCTTGGACTAGGAGTAGGGCTCAGCTGGGATGCAGAGAGATGTCTGTTTCCATCATGTTCTGCTGTGTCTACTGCTACTGCAGATAAGACACCGTTGCAATTATAGAGAGTAATATAGTTATAGGCATCCTCTGTTCTTCGGCTAAAAGGTTCTGTCTCGCTGCTACATACTGTCTGGGGTGACTGGGAGGGGATGTGTTGCATTGTGCGCTAGGAATCAGGTTGCATTAAAAAGCCGTTTGATACACCGTACGGTAGGTTATGTGTAGATTATAAAGGCAGAATCATACCCCCCCCACACACACACAGCTCTGTTTAGCTCACCTTGTCCAGTCATGTATGTTGAATGGGATGTATTCCCTGTGTGCACGCAGAGCACGTCAAAAGGATACAGGGGTACTTGAGTGGTGTCTTAAGGCTAAAGTTAATCTAAGTTAACCTCACTACTCTAGTGTTAAGGTTACCCAGTAGGCACCATGCCCACAGTAGCTGCTCTTAAGGGCCAGATCACGGCGAGCCGCGTTTCCTGCACCAAAGAGAACGGCTGCCCGGGCCTCCGAGCCTTGAGCTGAAAAGTTGAGAACATTTGCACTTTCATGCACGTCTAAAAGAACGTGTAACTGCACCATAAACTGCGCACGCTAGTCGCGCCACACCATATGAAAGCAATGGTTTTGCTAGCTACGCGTTTTGCTAGTGACACGTCTCGGTGTGATCTAAGGCAGTAAGGCAGCCTCGTCTATGATGCTAATGGGCTGTGCAATCTGAGAACCTGCTGTACCATGGAATAGGTGACGTGTGCCCTAGCAAAGCACACAGCCCCCCCTCACCCTACACACACACACCCTCACCATTAACCCATGACCTGCCGACCCAGCTAGTCAGCTGTTATCTGAACAGAGGAAAGTGCAGGTTTCTCAGGCAGGTTTGTGTGAGCGTGCTCGTGCTCGTGTGTGTGTGCGTGTGTGCGTGTGTGCGTAGATGTGTCATCTGCGGTGAGTCAGCGGCTGTCAGTCCAAGCTGCCTCAGACACCGTGTGACTCCCCCGCCGTGGTTGCCGCGGCAGCGTGCTTGTTAGCAGCGCTTTCCTCACAGTCCTCCGGCAGAGTCGTGCAGCAGGGTTGTCAGGGCGACATGGACCAAACATCATACCCCTCTATATTTAGGTTGAGTACCGATATACAGGTATGTTCTATTAATGCACAAATGCACTTTTTATCAATATAAAACAATTACAGGCCATGGCTTCCCACACACAGGCTGCATCTGAATACCCGTACTTGCCTACTACGTAGTAGGCAAAAAGCAGCACGTCACAATTAGTAGTATGTCCGAATACTCAGTAAGCAGTTGGTAGTAGTCGAGTGGCGTACTCCCTCCGTAGTGTGCAAACGTTCCACACTACGCTATCCCATAAGTCAGTTGGGCACTATCCAGAAAAAAAAATCGAAGAAGATAAATGGCGGAAAATAAAAGATAACATGACGGGAGCAAGCAGCGAAGGTGCGGCGATGTACAAATAATCATGCTATCACTCCAAAGTAAAGACAATTTCATATGAGTAGCTATAAAGTCGTTTTTTTTTTTTTTTGTCGCTATTGAGGTGAGTTTTTGCAGCAAACATCCGGGTCAAAGGACAGGTGAGATGGCAGTTGAGTATATCCGAATTGGGTCCCTACTACTCGCTCGCTTACTCATAGAACGTACTAGACTAACGGTTGGGTAGTAGGTACTTCACCAAAGGTAGTCTATACTGAGTATTCGGATGCAGCCACAGACTTTACTTGGGCCAGGTTTATATTCGACTGCCCAAGTATCTGGCAAACTAATTGTTCTATTTTTCATCTGTCCGACAGAGGTGCCTTTCGTGATCAATCTCCCCTCAATCTCTACCCCTCGTTTTAAAGTTATTTCAATTAATTATTTTGTAAATTTTATATTCTCTAAATAATATTGAGCGCGAAGAACGCGTGTTTTGCGTATGGCCTGCGCTACCAATAGCAAATAGAGTTGGGTTGGGGTACCAGGCACTGGAATAACGTGTTGTGGTGGATAGAGTCGCTTGAATAATATAAATGCTTTTGCTTAACTTAACTCTAGTCTGGAAAATACGTTTTTCGAAGTACGTTTTTCGAAACAAGCTTTCAGCTCTGTGCTCTTCCTACACACAGATTGATTTAACCGACCTTTGCGGCATCCTGACCAAACTATTTTGTGATGTGGCTGGCAGGGGAAGCCCTTTTTCAACGTTGTCTCTCGCCCACTTCATTTCAAGGGTTTGTTTACCGCGGTGTGCAGGAGCCTACTATATTACTGCGGTCTATTGTATAGCGCTCAACATCGCACGAGAACGTCCACACTGCAGTCAACCATGAAGTCACAGAGAGGTCCAAGTAATAAACTCCTATACGTGTTATATATATAAACTGTATAGCCGGCACAGTGGATAAGGTCTTTACAAACATCCTTTTATACATGAAAGAAATGCAACAATCTGTGCCATGTGCATACAATTCAGCTCTACAGACTATTGTTGTATTCGTTTAGCTTTGTCACACTCAATACAGGACACAGGAAATACATGCTTGTGCATATATTATAATATATTAGACAATATACAGATTATTAGGCAATGAGTAATATCATATATAAAATCATGCAGTTATACATGAAAATAACTTTTCGGGTATTTGAGAAGGCCGGGTTGATGGTTTTGGGGTCATTAACAGAACAGAGCGCTGGAAGATACTGAATCCTTCCGCCACACAATCCCACACATACACAGAGAGAGATTCAGTGTTATAAAAGGAAGGACTAGTTTTGTTAAGCCTGCATCTCCCATATCAACTAGTGACAAGCAGCCAGAAAGGGTCCTTACAGTGGCAATATAAGGGAAGAGGTCACAATTCAACAGAGATACCTTAAACATTAACCATCCTTGCTAAAGTTTCTCTCTCACTAGAACAGGGGGGCCGTTATATTAATTGCAGTGTAAGTTATTCTCCAACGCTTGCTAACTTTGAGCTCAAATCAAAACCGTATCACTCCTCACACACTGAAACGCATTGCGAAGCCTACGGCTTTGTTTTGTTGTTATGACGGGTGAAAGATTGCCATGTTGTTTATGTTTATATTTACGGAGCCAGGGCTGTGTAGAAGTACAAGATCATTTTTTCAGCACGCACAGAGAACGGTAAGATAGCGAAATGCAAGGAGATATTTGGTGAATTTGACAAAGTGTAGTAGCTTACAATAGCTGACTGTACCTTTAACACCCCAACAAAAAGAAGCACATTAGATCTTCAGAGTTAAGCCTCATGGCATGGTTTAAGTGAGTCATTATACCTCAGCTCTTTCCTCTAGACATGAACTCTAAAGGATTTGTAATGTACTGTATAGGTTCTATTGTTATTTATTCAATGAAACACAAGATGGTAGTCCCAAATAGGCACATTTGTTTTTTATGGGGATTAAAATCCATACTATTTCTGCATTGATTTATTTTGTGACATTACTCATGTTATGTGTAAATACTTGATAATTGAATCGCAATGATGTAGGAAAGTACTGTAGCACAATTTCCTTCCAGGAGTCACTAAAGGGCCCATCTATAAATTGTCCTCTGTGTGAATAAGCTGCTTGGCATTTTAATTATCCTGTTGGGAGTGTTCAATCTAAAACTGTTCCCTCATGGTTGGCCTGAGGCCTGTGAAGGCCTCTGTTGAGCTAGGACGTATTGGCAGGGGCCTCAGGGAAATACGCGTCACGATACAAATGTATCGCGATACATTGTGAAACTATGTGTGTTGCGATACATTGCGGTACTGTGTGTATCGCGATACATTGAGGTACTATGTGTATCGCGATACATTGAGGTACTGTGCGTGTTGCGATACATTGCAATTGCTCATAATGAATTAATCTGTTTAATGAATAGTGTATCAATGATTGAGTTCTATCCTTCATTCTATTCCTGGTCTTGTTCTGTATATTTTTTGGTGCCTTCTTTATTTTTTTTCTAAACTCATTGATACTAGGGCTTCCAAATTGATACAGTATCGCAAAACGCCGCTGTATCGATTTTGTTTCTTTTTTAATTTAAAATGTTTTACTTATTTATCAACATTTCTATTACCACAGGCCTTCTGCTGACCAGTTTAGCCTTCCGGAAGGTTCTTCTCAACAGTGTAGGGAGCAAATGACACATGGTAGTTCACCATTGTCTCCTCTGTGATGTAAAGAGAGGCATATAGCCTCAGCTGGCACGTCTGTGATGATGAGAACCTC
Organism: Amblyopsis rosae; assembly: GCA_025399935.1. Lineage (NCBI taxonomy): Eukaryota > Metazoa > Chordata > Actinopteri > Percopsiformes > Amblyopsidae > Amblyopsis > Amblyopsis rosae. Next base: position 6,287 of record JAODTR010085467.1, on the reverse strand, counting down.
ACAGCGATCAGTGTTGTGTAATCCAAGCCTTTGTTTACCACGTCCTCAGCCACCCAAGGGATCTGATAGACACTCCTTCCTTCCTTCCTTCCTTCCTTCCTTCCTCTCCTCTTCCCTTGTCCCCTTCTCTTCCCTCCCCTCCTCTCCCCTCCTATCTGTTCCTCTGTGGGAACAACTAGGGCAAAAGTTGGAAGGCATGCCCGTCCTTAGAGCACAACAATGGCAACCAGAGCAACTTGATCCTGTGGAGTTTTGTAGGGGTTGTAACGAACAGAGTTGGGGGAGGAGTCTGGAAACTCTCTCTCTCTCTCTCATATATCTGTTATGCTTGGTGGAATGGTTTAGTCAGTGATCTCTCTCTCTCTCTCTCTCTCTCTCATATTCAAATTCTTATGCAAATAAAGCAAATTCAATTGCTTTATTGGCAAGTGTACAGTTAACATACTGTATTTTGCCAAAGCAGATGCATCAGAATGAGGGTTAAACCAGACAACTACAGTACAACTATTCATAACGTGCAGTTGTTTCCTGGATATATTCTTAAAAGGAAAGCGTGTGCAGGCGCTAATCAATACCGATGATTGACATTTACATCCCCATTAAAGTGCACTCTTCATTTTCCCCCAACAGCAGTATTGGCAGTTTGGCTCCATCTCTCAGAGAGAGAGAGAGTCTGTCAGACATCCTATGGCATCATCCGTGTATCTGATGTGTATCTCTCTTAATAGTGGAGTTCAGTTTCAGGCTTATTCAGAGTGCTCTTTGGGTAGCCATGTTTGCCTGTGTTTGCCTGTCTGTACTATATTCTCCTAAGATTCTCCTTTGTTTGAGATCTTTGACTTTCACGATTTCAAGATATGTGAGCCAATTTGTATTCTGTTTTAAAGCTTTGGATCATTAAACACATATTTAATTTAACAAGCGAAATATTTCCATTTAAAAAAATTAAAAAAAAACATTTTTTTACAATTAGATTGTTCTCTATTACCATCTCTTTCACTCGGTGTCTCTGTCTTTGTCTCTCACACACACATTGATCAAGAGAGCGCTTTCTCCCCTATGACACTCTTGGTATAAAGTAGGGGATTCCCTAGTTAAAGGTATAGTCGGGTATTGCAAACAAACCATAAGCTAATACACGGTTTGACAGATTCACAGAATATCTCCGTGCGGTCTGCTAACTTCCCTGTTCTCTGGGCGTACTGAAGAAATAACCTGGTACTGCTACGCAGCCGTGGCTCTGTAGAGACGAACGGAAGTGGTGCAGCAATATCAACAACAAACAAACATGCTAGCCTTCATATTGCGTTTCCAATTTTGCGGTCGGAGCTTGTGAGGGAGCACCGTTTGGAACTAAGGGGAGAAGAAGGAATGTCTTTTAGGGTACAGTCTGAAACCCAGTGTTCTGAGGGAAAGGTTTCAAGAGACAAAGCAAGACGTTTTTCTTCTTTTTGTCTCCCTCCACTAAGCTCACAAAGACAATAAAGCCTGTTTGAACGATTGCCATTTTCCCCTTGTTTGTATGTGTGTGTGCAGCTGGTGTTAGAGACGGGGGGGCTCGTCGCTCTCTGCCTTAATGTGTGTGCTTTGGAAATAATTGCTGTGGGGTTTTAAAGCTAGTTTTTCCACATTTTTCCCCACATGTACTGTATAGCTGGTAGCTACACTAGCGAACTGGATGTGTGACGTGAAGTAAACCTGTTTTCCTTTCACGTGGCAGAATTGCCAGTAGAGTCTCAGGCAAATTGGAATATAGCAAGGGCCCCATCTCAGGTGGTCTCAGGACTGACTGCTATAGGTCTACAGACCCAATGGTTGTTGAGCGGACCTGGTGACTAGTAGGACACATGCTCAGGCCTGGGATAAATCCTCTTGTGGCATCTGTAAATACTACATTTGATGGACCACTCAAACTATAAAATGTACAACATGTATTGCATTTCTACAATGTGTTAGCTTGTGTTAGCTTTTCCTCTGGACTCTGGACTCCAGACTGCCGACTGCGTGATCAAACGCTTGCTTGGTACTAAATAATGCTAGGCAACCGCTCACCAGAGACTATTAGTGGCTGTAGTGAAAAGACACTGCCTTTCTACCTTAAATGATCTTACTCCATTCACTCAACTCATACCTGTGTGTACTGGTTTAGCCTGCATATGGGGTGCAAAGATAAATGCTAGTAGCCAGCTATAATATAGTCCCATTCCCGCTGAAGTTCAGGGACTATATATTTCTATTTGCATGTAATTAAACAGAGAAAGGAGAGGTCCTTAAGCAGGTGACTGCTTGCTCTTAAAAAGTCCATTCCAACAGACCCCTTTTGTGAAAGATGTTGCTTCCAAAGCCTCTTCACAGCCCGTGGCTCTCAATATCTTCAGTGAAAGCAAGATCCATCCAAGTGTTGTGTGTAAATGCTGAACCAAAAACCCAGGTCTCCATGGCCACGCAACCTTCTCAAACATGGGACAGATGGTACACGAAAGAGGAAGAGACATGTGTTTCCCTTCCTTGTAATTGCGGTTTTATCACAGAGTTCTAGTTAATATTGCTTCAGCTATGTAGAGAATAATATTTTTCGTATGCGTATAGAAATTGAGGACAGATGTAGTGTAGAATCTACTAATAGTAACCATCTGCTGTAGTCATTCTAGTGGCTGTACGGGTGTATTTATGCTAATACATTTTTAAAGCGAGCCTCTGCTTGCTGCCTCTGCTCATCCCATGTATTCTCTAAAAAGCATTTCACACTGTGCATGTGTGTGTGAGACCCCATGTGCAGAGTTGGGCACTTTTTAAATGTAATCCGTTAGTTACTTACATGTACTAGTTACCAGATGAAGGTTATAATCAGTAACATCATTTTTGGATTACCAAATATTACCTAAATATAATCTGATTACTTTTACATTGCGCCTAAACATTGTTCTTTGAAATGCCATCCAAAGCAATTTACTGTGTCAGTGTTGCCATCCATCCATCCATCCATCCATCGTCATTTGTGTCACGCTTAACCGGGGTTGGGTCGCTGGGGCAGCAGCTCCAGCAGGGGACCCCAAAATTCCCTTTCCCGAGCCACATTAACCAGCTCTGACTGGGGTATTCCGAGGCGTTTGTGTTGCTTAAGGGATCAGATCAAAGTATGACTTTATTTTTCCAATTATTGATTGACATTAATGAAAGGTTAATAAGAGAACAGACAATTGTTTTATGCATTTTTCCAAGTAATCATCTAATTTAAAATCATCTGATTCCACTATTTTATCTGGTAACTGTTGGATTGCAGTTAGATTTTTTGTTTTGTTTTTGTAACCTGTTACAAATAACTGATAACACTTAATCAGTTACTTCCCAGTCCTGCACGAGCGCGTGTGTGTGTGCGTGCGTGCGTGCGTGCGTGCGTGCAAGTAAGTGTGGCATGTATCTGAACCATTTGTTATGATGTAATAAACTCACACTGTACTCCTATGTCGTGTATGTAATGATTGACATGCTCGTTGTGTAGGGAAGCATCATCTACTTCTGCTCACGGTCACTTTCTTTAAACACAAAATGCTCATTTCTGTTCCTGCTATCTCTGGAAAGGCCTATCATCTGGCCAACACAATGGAGGGAAGATAGTGTGAATGGGAATACTGTGTCATTCGCATAAAAAATGTTTCCTATCGTGTCCTAGCCCTCTGCTCTTCGGTGTGTTGTCATCTCGTTGAGTAAACGTCCTGTATCTGAGCCAGAGAGACCCATGTCCTTTACTGGCACCTATACTACACATTACACGTTAGCATGGCGCCATGACCAGCCCCGGCCTTGTGGTCACGTTGGCTGTCGTCTTTGGCAAGGCATAGGAGCCTCCTGCCAGATACATTCCTCCCCAGGAAGCTCCACGTTTGTCTGAGAAACGCTTCTCTCTCGCTCATTCTGTCCTCTCTCTCTCTCTCTCTCTCTCTCTCTCTCTCTCTCTCTCTCTCTCTCTCTCTCTCTCTGAGTGGGTGTACGATACTCTAAGTGCTTGATGATTGCCATGACTACGAGGATGTACAAACGTTGGAGGCGTCAAAACAGCCCTCAGCCAAACGTCCTTGTTCCCAAGTGGCTTTGACGCTGTGTGTTTTTACTAGCATGAGGGAGCATGATGTGTGTGTTGTGTGTGTGTGTTGTTAGCATGAGGGAGCATGATGTGTCTGTGTGCTGTTAGCATGAGGGAGCATGATGTGTGTGTTGTTAGCATGAGGGAGCATGATGTGTTTTTATGTGTGTTGTTAGCATGAGGGAGCATGATGTGTGTGTTGTGTGTGTGCTGTTAGCATGAGGAAGCATGATGTGTGTGCTGTTAGCATGAGGGAGCATGATGTGTGTGTTGTGTGTGTGCTGTTAGCATGAGGGAGCATGATGTGTGTGTTGTTAGATGAGGGAGCATGATGTGTGTGCTGTGTGTGTGTTGTTAGCATGAGGGAGCATGATGTGTTTTTATGTGTGTTGTTAGCATGAGGGAGCATGATGTGTCTGTGTGTTGTTAGCATGAGGGAGCATTATGTGTTATGTCTGTTTTTAGCAATAGGGAAGTGCAGTGTGTTGCAGAACACTGCGCTACACTACACCACACAGTACATATCTACTGTATGGCGTTGCCATCACCGCAGAGTATTTGTTTGCTGTACACAAACAAATGTACCCTAGTCATTTTCCAAAGCATTCAAAGTGCTTATTTACACATCGTTGCTAGTTCCCAATGGCATCTCATTGTTTACCTGTGTGGCCTTACCTGTGACCTAATCACTGGGCAAGTTGGGCCAGTTGCTCTGGATGTCTGGATGTGCAAACGGTTTGCTGACGCAATGAATTACAGGGTGGTGATTACATACAGTAGTTAATCTTCTGAAAATAGTAAGATCCAGGAAAAAATATGAAATGACTATTAAGTAGTAACCATATTACTACCAAGTAATATACTGGTACCAGAATAAGCTACCTATTTATTACTCTATGCCAGGCCTGGGCAAAGTCAGGCCCGGGGGCCGGATGCGGCCTTTTGAGACGTTCTACCCGGCCCGCCCGGTACATCAAACCTTTAAAAATAATAATACAACATAAAATTACTCGACGAGCTCTGCAGAATGTTACTTTATTTACTGCTGCGTAAAAAAAAATACATAATTAAAGTGAACTGTTACATTTTATTATGAAAATTGTGTTGCATATGAATAGCCTATATATGCATAAATATGCAAGTTAACAAAGTTAGCTGTATTGTGTTGTATTTTTAAAACATTTAGCATATTTGTTAACAAAGTAATGTGTCCCACGAAGTTCTCTGACATTTTCAAAGTGGCCCCCAAGTGAAAATAATTGCCCATCCCTGCTCTATGCAAATAATATTTGATAGAAATGTATCTTTCTTAATCATTTTTTATATTACAGTAATTTCCATAATTTGTTTGTTTGACAGCCTGTTATTTAATGTGTCAACCAACGTTTCTCTTGGACTTTTGCCACAAATGTAAATTAGAGCTTTACATTGATTCTGAAAATAAAATAAATAAATTCACAGCCTACATAAACCTTGCCAGACATGTTATTTTTGGGGTGCCCATGCCCATATAAGGACTTCTGGGTCTAAGTAATTATACCCTATGAGAAGAATGAATGGTGTTTTCGATATTTTCCCTTACCACAGTCAACTCAAGTTGCAAACATACCGGTTTTGGCAGGCATGTATTTCCACTAGATAACACTGGTGTTTGTGTTTGCTACTGTACAGTAAGTATGTAAAGTAAGCATTTTCTTATGATAGCTATTGTTTGCATTTATGCTAGAGCATTGAAAACACGTCACTCGAATCACTCAAAACCCCTGTGATGTTTCCATACCAGTTTACTTCAGCTATGTTGGTAATGGTTTGACAACTTTGCCACTCATATTCTTTGATAATCAAAAGAGTTTGGCCAGGGCGGACCTCCATAATACATTTGACTTTTAATGTTAATCATTTAGCAAACATCATGTAACTTGCAAACGAAGACCTCAACATATCTGGATTGTATGTCAAAAGCTCAATTTATTTGCACTGAAATTTGACATTGACAAGCACGGACGTTACATTTATACTGACGAATTCGTAGGGAATCTTATCGACACTAGTCTTAGACTAAAATGAATACATTTGTTTACAGGGGTATCAGACATTTAGCACAAGTTGTGACGTTCTTGTGAAGGGAAGAGGCTGAGACTAGAGACGGTCTCTTATGTGACATAGTGCTGATGAAGAGGCTGAGACTAGAGACGGTCTCTTA
>JAODTR010085456.1:0-14422 GCA_025399935.1 Amblyopsis rosae | reverse complement strand
CAAGGTACCTCGCAGTGCCGCACGGCCTCAGAAAATCTGCCAAAGCACCTCGGACAAAAAGAATCAGCAGATCTGTATGTGTTAAAGAAGCTCAGTATAGGTCGTGGTGAAACAGCAGTTGCTTCAGAGGAGATTGGAGAGGGGGACAAAGACTCACCACAGACGCTCCCCTGCCCGTCTGGAGGCTTCCTAACCAGGGCATGTTGATGGGTGTGCCCAGGCTGCTGTGGGTGTAGGGCGTCGTACCATGGAGGGTCTCGTGGAAGTCGTCTCGCGCGCGGACCACCAGGAAATCATCACTGCCGACAGCAGATGAGGCAGGAGGTGTGTGTTAGCGAGCCTTTCAGTGGCGGATTCATTCAAAGGAGACATAATGTATCGTTCCCCTTTTTACACATGTTGATACTGTCCCCTGACAGACTGAGGTGTTACGAACATGGCTGTGACATGGCTTGGGTCAAATACCACAGCAACCTTCCCAACCATGTCTAAACAGTTCAGCTTGCCTGCTCCTTTAATGCTAATGAGCCGCTGCTCACCCCGGCCCCTGTCCCACGGGGTGTGCCTACACAAGAATGGCTTTGCACATCTGATACAGATATGCAATCATATTGTTTGAACCAGAAGACCTTTTCACACTGGAATAATCCGCCTTCAGTCCACCTCCGTGTTATGTATAAAATATATGACGGAATGGAAACGACATTGTTGTTCCGTCTCTAAGTCGGCGCTGGAGGTAGTCACAGCACCAGAACAATATCTGTGCTATAGAGACAGCTGGCATAGCCAAACGGGTGTGATGCTATGATGAAGCTGGTCACCACAGCAATCCACAAGCACGGTAGTGTTTCATGAATGACGGTTAAACTACGATGTTTATGAGGCTGTATGCAGCCACTTAGGGACAGGCTAACACGACATTGCCAGAAACGGACTGGCATGGTTACTTAACGTCACGACATGTACACCGCATACACATGACTATATAAAACAATCATGTTCATTCCTTATTCAGAGTGTCATTTCAACCGAGCGAGACAAACATGAGCTATGCCACAAGGTGGTTAGCGTCTGTCAACATCAACGAGCAATGCTCTGGTAACATTTAGCATTTCTAATCTGTTAACCGTTACTTATTGTTTGTTAGTTATAGTTTTGCTTTTCAAAAAAAATGTAAATATGATGATGGCGCATGTTCGCAAAAGGTAGTTCTCACCCAGCCGTGGGTGAAGATACTGTATAGTCAGATGGGGGGCGGTATAATTCTAATAAGCTTCCCTTGTGACATCCCAGGGGGAGAAAAATGTGAAGGGCTTGCTGAAACAAGTTCTCTCACATAGGTAGCGCAAAAGGTTGTCATATTTCAGGTTTTGTGGGCTGGTAGTCAGATACCCAAATGTGGCACTGAACCACTGAAAAAGTTCAGTTTTCATACAGTAGCAGGCACACACACAAAATACCAAAGATAAGAGTGAGTGAAGATGCCTGCATATGATCGAATATGATCTTCTACTAAGAGACAGATGTACAGTGCCGGAGGTAAGTTCCTAACCCTGTGTGCATTTGTACAGTCACGTGAATACAGACACACAGATCAAGTGAGACAACCAAACACGCATACTGCCTGTCCAATGCTCCGCTCCATGCACACACACACACACACACACAATATGGCATACGTGCAGATTATCCCATCTGCAAACACAGAAATCTGAGCCACAGCAGCCACAGCCGGCCTGCCTGTGTAGATTTACCCTTTGGCTTCAGGCTCAACATCATCATCGATCCACGTCAAAATCTGCGTGGCCAAGATGGATGACACGTCCAGCTCCTGAATGTCATGGGTGGACGCCATGACTAAACAATTACGATTGGCCTTAGAGCCAGACAGGGCAGGAGACAGAAACAGAAAGCACAAAAGAGAAATTGTTTTAAGATTAGCCTGGATGGAGAGACAGAATGAAATAAAGTTAAATGGACCTCAACGTGTAACCCTTGTTTTTGCTGTCATATACCTGCCATTGCATTAAGCTGTGACAGCTCAATGTTCCCATTCTCACTATTTGTACACATACACAGATCAGCCATAACATAATGACCACCTGCCTAATATTGTGTATAAACAGCCCTGACCCATTGAGGCATGGACTCCACTAGATCTCTGAAGGTGTGCTGCGGTATCTGGCATCAAAACTTTCTTTAAGTCCTGTAAGTTGCAAGGCTGGGCCTCCATGGATCAGACATGCATGTCCAGCACATCCCACAGATGGGGAATTTGGAGGCCAAGTCAACCCCTTGAACTCCTTGTGTTCCTCAATCCATCCCTGAACCGTTTATGCTTTGTGGCAGGGTGCATTATCCTGCTGAAAGAGGCCAATGCCATCAGGGAATAGAGTTTCCATGAAAGGGTGTACATGGTCTGCAACAATGCTTAGGTAGGTGGTACATGTCAAAGTAACATCCACATGAATGGCAGGACCCATTTTGAATGGCAGGTTTCCCAGCAGAACATTGCACAAAGCCCCACACTGCCTCCTCCGGCTTGCCTTCTTCCCATAGTGCATCCTGGTGCCATGTGTTCTCCAGGTAAGCACACGCACTCGGCCATCCACGTGATGCCACAGGCCACATTCTTCCATTGCGCCGTGGTCCTGTTCACTTTTCACGGTTCATGTTCACTTGCCCATTAAAGGAGCTTTCGGTAGTGGACAGGGATCAGCATGGGCACCCTGACTGCAGCCCCATACGCAACAATCTGTGACGCACAGTGTGTTCTGACACCTTTCTATCAGAACCAGCATGAACGTTTTCAGCAATTTGAGCTACAGTAGCTGGTCTGTTGGATCGGACCACACGGGCTAGCCTTCGCTCCCCACGTGCATCAATGAGCCTTGGATGCCAATGACCCAGTCGTCGGTTCACCGCTTTTCCTTCCTTAAGCCACTTTTGATAGGTACTGACCACTGCAAACTGGGAACACCCAGGAAGAGCTGCAGTTTTGGAGATACTCTGATCCAGTCGTCTATCCTTCATAATGTGACCCTTGTCAAAGTCACTCAGATCCTTACTCGAGTCCATTTTTCCTGCATCACCTTTGAGGGCAAAATGTTCACTTGCTGCCTAATACTGTATACCCCACCCACTGACAGGTGCCACGATAACGAGATTATCAGTGTTAATCACTTCACCTGTCAGTGGTCATAATGTTATGGCTGGTCGGTGTACATCTCCTATCATGGCCAGGCTTCTACTGAGTTGTATGTCATGAGGCCAAAGTTCCAAACATGCCTTCATAAGACATCTGGATTAATGGATCTGACCTGATCCTTTAAACAGACTCCTCAGTGGAAGACAAGCTTTTGTAAAGACACTGTTACAGGAAGGCCTTTGCGTTTTAATATCTAGTCAAGTAGAGAGCTTTGTGCCAAGCAGCTGTACCTTGTTGATGGCGAAAGCTGTGATGATATCGGACTCTTTGTGGATGATGCGAGCCTTTCCACCAGGGTATCCCAGGTCTGCTTCACTCTGGGGGAGACAAACACGCATACTGTAGAAAAGCACCACGGCGTTTCACTGATCTGACGTGTACAAACAACACACACCGAGATAAAACGACAGACCTGACCTCATGACACAGTGTGCTCTCTACGGCGCCAACGGCCTTGAACATACTGTACTGTAGCAGCTGGATGAATAAATAGAATTACTCAATGTGATAACTTCATCATGTAACAGCAGTTTCTGCAGATTATTTGTTTTTGTCTCTTTGGCTCACTGTGTGTGTGTGTGTGTGTGTGTGTGCACGCCTCTGGGATTAGGACAGGACATGTGTTGTTGTCAGGGCACAATGCTCCTCTAAAGCAGCCAACACCGCCCGGTTAGTGCCATCAGTGAGATGGCCACAAACGACCCCTCAGCATTGAGCACAAGCACATTGTACCAGTGGGCTATACTACTGCATAATGCAGGGAGATTTTACAATCTGATGTAATTTCAACTGAAGGAGGCATCATTGGAGCAGGAGAATTAATTAAGTCTTCGTTGTGCTTATGCACGGGGAAAAGATCACATTTGTCAGGTTACAAAGTCAAACTCATAAAAATCTAAATATGGTGGTTTGCCATTTTCAAGGCGCACGTAATCCTTGTGGTGTACGGATTCACTGCGACAGTGTTGGGCTCATTAATCAGAAGCTAGTCAGCTTTGCAGCATGTCCTCTGAGAGACTGGGTTAATTAACATGGAGCCAAAGGGAGCAGCTCCAATATGGCAGCTTGGACATAGAGAAGAATATTAGCAAACATCTATGACTTTCTCATACAGCCCAAAGATTTATGCTTTGACTTGAGGATTATTCAGACACCTCAATGTATAATTTCAATGAACACTGACTGTATACTGTATGTGGCGTGTGTCTTAGGCGAACTCAACATTTAGACTCGACAATCTTTCCTATCTGTGCATTATTCAAAATGTCTGAAATAACACCATGTAGCTGTGTTAGTCTTAAGAGCAATCAAACCCCCAATGTATCTGCCCACATCGCCCACCATGGACGGCCATGTGACCAACAGAAGCTGTATCTGATTAAAAGAGCAGTACCTGATTGCTTCGTGTGTCCTCCATCCCTGAGCATTTCATATAGTCGCACTGGTCTTCGGCACACTTTAGTTATTAGGGAAGCACCAAACACACAGGGCAGACACAGAAACAGACACACATCACAATAACCAGTGATGAGCCATGCAGTACCCACACGCACAAACTCAATTAATGGGCCACAGGCTTAATAACAACCTTATTTGACCCACAAGCACTGCAGTACAATTTGTGTCAGAGTATGTGGCTTGCATGCAAAAACAAAAAAGAACAACCACCATGCAAACAAAGATTTAGGGATCATAGCAGCACCGTTTGCTTGGGGGGTTAATATAAATTCCGACTGTAACATTACAGAGGTATCACAAGGTTAAATGTGTTATTCAGTGACAACACTTTCCTAGCGATTGCCCTAGTTAGTGTCCACAAGATAGGCTGTTCATTCCACAGGACAGTGCAGGACAACGCCATGTACCTTGCTCTGGTCCCGTTTTTTAGTGAAGATGTTTCTTATGAAGGTGTCTTGGATTTCTTCCTGCTTAACCAGATACTGCCACAGACGCTTAACTGGCAGTGCCGAGTGGTGGCACGACCTTGTGAATAGAGAGAATTATGTATTCATCAAACCCATAATTATAGTTGCCATAGTTTTGTTAAGCAGACTTCCAATTTTATATTTTACAAGTTGTGCCACTGGGCCTGACGAGTGATTAAGGCAAGACGCATCAAACGCACACGTTCAACCAAAACAAACATAATTCCCAAAGGAGGAGCTGTTCAGAGGGCTATACCGGGCCACTACTGATTCAGGATAAGAGTCAGACCCTTCTGAATCAAGAGCGAATATAAGGCTTTCAAGACGTAAATAGTTCCCATTTCCCTTTATCACAAAATGTACAGAGCAAAATGTATTCTCATTTGTACCTATGCTTATATGCCTATGCATCTGAAGCTACTGTAGCACAAAGCCTTCACCTAAAGCTTCAGACACACAGTACTGCAGCACTTCTGCATACACATATGGAGAATATAATATTGTGCATTCTGTACACTACTAAATACATACAGTGAACTAAAACAATTTTACAACTCCCACGGTTAACTACCTTGATACATTTAATTAAAGCATATCTCAAAAGTGTCATTGTTGCATTCTAGATTAAAAGACTCTGGAAGGCAATGTGTTCTGTGCACACCTGAATGGCGTGTTAGACGGCTCAAACAGGGCCTTGTGTCTGAGGAGGGCGGGGCCGGGGGTGGCGGTGTCATTCTGGGTGTGGGTGGAGATGTACTTGGAAGGAGGGCCTCCAAAGATCTCCAGCCTCTTCTGCAGCACCTGTTGCCAGCGCTGCAGCGTTTTCAGCACCGTGTGGCACAGAGGAGAGCCAACAGGAAGATCTAGGCACAAACATTGTGCGCCCTTTCACTGACCGGTCCAAGCCGCAGGTAACAAGCATCAGTTACACTAGGAAAAACAAACTGTTTTCTTTATTGTCTGAAACAAATACATTTTGGCTGGGAAGACATTTATCTGGGTTATCGGTTACAAACACAGCATAGCTAAATGACATATTGTTTTAGTGTGGTAAGCAGTTTTATTTATTATTATGCACATAAATGTGCCATTTAAACCTTTTTCCCTGGTTTTAAAGCTCAGTAGAAAAACTTTTTTTTTTTTTTTTTAAATGGAATGTCAGCTTCCATAAAATAACAACCAGTGGCATCTCATCATTCCAATTCCTGGAGTTTTCAATGTATTATTTACTGTGTTGTATTGTACCATTGAATAAATGTCTGTTTAGTGGGTTTTTATGTGTTTTTTTAAACATATTAATTTATGATATTGATGGGGGTTGGGGGGTGGGGGGTGCTTATTCCCTGAAGCAGGCAGACAATGGGACATTCAACATTAACCCATTTACAACATGCTGCTACCTGGCTATTAAACTAGCTACCTGCCATGCCTAAAGATATTGCCATTTTGATTAATAGGTTTATTTAATAAATACATAAATAAATAAAACAGTACCTTGAATATGAACACAAAACAGAACCAATACAGACACAAAGGGTTACATGAGACAGTCTGTACAGTACAGTGGAGAGACCAGACATGAACTATCCAGAGCATACAGCCTTGGACTCCTACTATTCTAAATATAAAACATTACTGTGTTCATATATACACTCCTTACCCAACAAGTCATGTCCTGCCATAGGGTAGAAGGACTTGAGGTTGGCCAGCACCAGTTGAACAATTGCTAGACGCATCAGAGACCAGCTGGAAGTAGAGAGACAGATGACAGACTTGAATATAGGGCGTACTATAAGGTCTCTTTTTGCAGACACTCACACTAACACCATTAGACCAGCACACAGCCTATCACTGGTGGATGGATGCATCCATTCAAAATGCCTTACGGCCAGCTGACTTTTTATAGCATGGCTGACCCGTTCCTGCAATTAATCCCACGCTCGCGCCAATTTCAGTAATACACTCGACCCGCTGGGCCCTTTCCTATCAACACAGCTCAGAGTAAAGTGCTGTCCATTGCTTGTGACTGGTTGCAGCAAAACCTTGCTGCAACTAATTCTGTCGAGGTTCAACTTATTTATTTTTAAAGCGATTATGCACCACGCACCTATAGGAGTTGTGGTTGGAATGCTCTCGCAGCAGGGAGTTGGGGTCAAACATGTCGTCGTAGTCCCCCTCGTCTTCATTCTCGGCCTGGCTGGCCTGGCTCTCCTCCGAGTCGTACTCCACCCCGTCCACTGACGGAGGCAGGACCGGCTGCAGGACACACCACGAGGAGCTTGGGTTAGGAGCAGTACTCTGGCCACATTCACTAGGTGCAGCATGCAGAAGACTGCTCTGCCACTTCAAGTATTTAGTATTAATATTTATATATTCGCTAATTCTAATAGAAATAGAAAAAGTAAAGGGAATGCCAGACTATTTGTTCTTATATTTCTTTGAATAACGGAATACTGCAACCCAACTATAGAGACGATTTTCAGATCAGACTACATCACCATTGAGGAACAAAATCCCAACTCACTCAGTCCATTGGGATTGATTTAGAGAAAATCATGTTTTAGCTTTGTAGCCTTCTATTCAATGTCTATCATAGGCTGAACATTGATCACATGCAACCGTGAGATGGAGTGTTTTGGCACAGTTTTATTTGGCAGATTATGGCAGTCCTTAAAAAGCATAAAATGGAACCCGTGACCACGACTCAAAATTGAGTGAGCTTCGGAAATGTGCTCCTCAATTTCAGTTTGCTAACCTTACAGCATAAAAACTACGTACAACAGTAGGGCAACATTTTGGGTTACCTTGGCAATGAAGTAGTCCCATATGCTCAGCTCTGGAGCCACGAAGCAGTCTTTAAAGATGGACGCTTCCTGGTCCACTATTGGTCCATGCCTGGGACTGGCAGGACTGGCTGGCCCCTCCCTGTTCCCATCTGGCTCCTCCCTGGAGCTGCTGCGTGACGAGCGCAGCCTGAAACGCCTGGGCTTCCTCTCCGTGGCCTCGCTGGCTGGAGAGGCTGGAAGGCCAGGGAGGCCAACTGGTTAGTCCTCATATTGTAACTTTCCCATTAAAGTTAGTCAATGCTGGAGAACGCTGGCTAACTTTGAGCTCAAGTAAAAAACAGGGTTAGTCAATTCTGGAGAACGCTGGCTAACTTTGAGCTCAAGTAAAAAGCAGGATTAGTCAATCCTGGAGAATGCTGGCTAACTTTGAGCTCAAATAAAAGGCAGGGTTAGTCAATTCTGGAGAATGCTGATTAACTTTGAACTCAAATAAAAAGCAGGATTAGATAATTCTGGAGAACACTGGGTAACTTTGAGCTCAAATAAAAAGCAGGATTAGATAATTCTGGAGAACGCTGGCTAACTATGAGCTCAAATAAAAAGCAGGATTAGATAATTCTGGAGAACGCTGAGATGCTTAGTGACATCTAGTCATATATAAAGTCATATGAAACCACTTTAAGCAGACAAATGCACCTAAATATATAATGAGATATATAGGCCCATGTAGGGATCTCCATGAAAGTTCATCTTAGAGACTAGCACCAGCAGGCATATCCGGCTACCAATGTTTACATCATCTCAACAAAACTTTTCCCTGAGCATCTGAAGCCATGTAATAATATTTATTTCCATAAGTTTACAATAGTTGCATCCAAGTTACATCAGGCAGAACGCGGCAGAGGAACAGGACCTGCACTACCACGTCTATAAAGAGTAGAAGAGGATGACTTTGCCTGACCACTGGGTCAGGCACAAGCAGAGAGAGAACACACACCGACCTGGTGGGGGAGACTTAGCGGCACTGCTGTGTTTCTCCACCGTGGGACTCCTGGCCCCTCCGCCGAACACAGTCGCCCACAGCTTGCTGTTGAGGGGGTGGGCCACGATGTGGAACAGCTCATTGCTGGAGTGGGTGGCCAGGCCGTGCACAAAGAGGCTGAGGAAGACCGCCGTCAGGATCTCGCAGAGCAGCACACCGAGGCCCGGTTGGCTGTCCTCGCCCATGGAGCTGAGCCGGCGAATCAGACAGGCGACGCCTGTAGAGAAGGCCGATTAGAAGAGAACGGAGATGGTCTCCAGAGGGTGCGGAGTCAAGGATAAAGGAAGAGATTTAGGGCCACAAACCAAGAAGCATGCGGATGGATGTTACTGGAAGATGTAGGAAAGATGAAAGGAAAGAATACAGTGTGTACGTTTATTAGTTGTTGTGTCTACCAGATGAGTTGCAACCAGGGTTTAAAATCAACTAAATATGGGTGTATTTATGGGTAATGCCTTACAGACACCAGCCAACAATGTTGGGTTATGCACTGTATATAACGCGTTACGTAATATCATTTTATTTATTTACTTATGTGTACTTCACATTCAAACACTTAGAAATTAATAATGTAACTACTGAGCAGTAAAAAGTAATATCAATATTATATTATAATTAATAATATTATATTATAATTAATAATATTATATTATTATTATTATATAACACTGCCAGCCAATCACGGTCAAATATGAGGGGGCGTTTGCTGGACATGGTAGGTCATTTTCAATAAGTCTTTATATTATTGCCTCAACACTACTTGGTGAATGCCACTCACCTGGCCACTGTGCAGGAGAGGTATTGGGAAACACACTCTCCTCCGTGCTAGCAATCCTCACCGGCTGCTTCTGAGACAGCAACACACTTTGGTACACAATCCCTGTGAACTGGTTCACATGGCTACGGGAGACAAAACACGCACACACACAGTTTGACAGTGGAAATGAAAATATCTAGATGAAACATAAAATACTGTACTAAAACCTAGAAACTTGAAATAGAGTAATGTGAAAAATATATATGTCAAACACCGTATATGTTTGAACTACTGAATTCTGTGACATTTGTTCAAAGAAACAGAAAGCAGCACTTTAAAGCTGGTTGGTGCCAGGATTAAAAATAATAATAATAGCAGGATAGTATAGCTACTACAGCTATTTACATGATGCTGTGTGGTGGTGCTGGGGAATGTGAGACGCTCAAACCGTATTTCCACATCAAAAGAGCTTTTCAATATACAGTGCACACAGCGACTTGGTCGGAGAGGAAAGGGTTAACAGCAAATTGCAGTGAATATTCCCCCAGATTCCATTACATTGCTTTTCAACATACAATAAGGCCACGTTCAGATGTAACTTGGAAGCTGTCAGCCTGTATTCTTACATTATAACCCTATGGAGCGGACCGTGCTTGTAAAAGTGCCAAGGGGGCTGAAGTTAAACTCTGCCGCAGGCGCTTTTTCCAGCAGCTCTGGGCTTCTTTTTCAGTTGAAAAAAAGTTCAGCTTCTCAGAGGAAAACGTCCTACGCCATTCACTTATTGGACAGTTGACCAATCACAAGGGCGTAGTGAGACCTGGTGTTTCCCATAAATACCGTAACAACCTTGTCAGCTGCATTTTATTCGACATGATAAAAGCCCAGGCCAGTACTTTTAATAAAAAAAAAAAAAAGTTACCATCTGAACACGGCCTAAGTCACCCTTTATTAAGCTTATGTCAAGAACCAATTGCCTCTGCATTAGGTCACGAGGAACATAATTCCCACAGCAGTACATGTGCATAGGTGTTTCCTTTGCTTGTGTCACATTGAATTGATACATTCATGGCATGTGCTCTCTCCATGGACACCCAAGGAGTAAGGGCAACCCTCCAGTGCTTTATGGGCACAGACTTGCTAAGTCATGTGAACACGTCCTGTACATGGATCACCATGCTGTCAACTCTGCTAAAACGTTCAAGCCCAGCAGCCTAAATAATGATCTACAGTATAGGACTCAGGAAATGTTTTGCCTCTACAGTGCCGGTCCTGACCTTCCAGGGGTCCTAAGTGAAAATGTGCTTTCTACCTGACCCGTGAGACATGTCTGAAACCCAGGCATGTTCCACTACAACCCTGTTTTAAGACAGTTTGCTCCATCTGTTGGTCTAAGAATTAATAGACTTACAGAACAGAAACAATAGTAATTGAATATAATATTGTTGTATAGAATCTTAACATAACATAAGCCAGGCTTGTAGCCAGTTCAGTGGTCTGGCCACTGACCGCTAACATGCACCAGTGGTTACTACCTGAATCTAGGTCCAGACAAGTTAGTGAGTGCTCTGAGAAGTGGTTCTAATCAACCTTCTCCCTTTTGACAATGTTGGCAATGGTGTTGGCTGAATAAATGTCAGATCATAATCCTCTCTTTTAGACAATATGCCTATATATAGATGGAGAGTATTACTATAACCACACAAGCTGCAATACATAAATACTTAGATATGTGTATTAATATTGTCCAGTATGCCCAGCAAATGAACATCTGAAATGTAATATTTAATCAATAATCAATATCAATCTATTGCATTCTATCTTGATCCAAATTCATCAACCAACCTTGGGCTGGTCACAATAAAAGGCCACACTAAAATGTTTACTTTGTGTAGTTTTTTTGTTTAAGCAACACAAAGCCACAGAAAGACACCAATAATTGAAAGCAGGGTGGGCTGCAAAAGACTCGTGCCCAGAGGCCTCACAGGAGTGAAACCGGCCCTGCACAGCAGTGGCGAACACTGACTTCACCGGATGTAAATTGACGTTAACTATCTGGATGTGAGATTCACTGGAAATTACGTTTTTCTCTTTACTTGAGCTGGAGGTAACGTTATTCGCTGACATATTTAAAAACCGTGCATCTTTCCAAGCATGTGTACAGTATATAGCATACAGTAGTACTAAAATTACAGCCTATTTATTAAGTAGCCTATAGTCAGTAGTCCTATGGGACAGTAAATTGTATATCAGCCAAGTGCGGCCTACAAGAGGACATCATCTACTACTCTGATCTGCTAACATTTAACTTAGAGAGGAGAGAACACATTTGACCTTATTGCTATTCTTGCAATTCACTCGCAATTTTTCTCTCTCCTCTTTTTGTGACCATGAAAGTTACACATCCTCTCATTGATCGATCCACATTGTAAACTTGACCTGGGAAATGCAGTGAGAGGGAGGCGGGGCCCAGGCGTAATTGCGGGGCACTACGCAGCTTGCGTAGTGAGCGTATAGGGCCGACCGGCACTGAACCTCTATATCAACATACCATGATACATTATAATTGCCTCTACAGAGACCATAATAGAATTCTGAATTGAGCAGGACTGTTGCTCAGTGTTCGTCTATATGCTTTTGCAGAAGAAGCAACACATTTAACAAAATCTCTGAGCTGGGCGATCAGTGTGTTAAGTGACACAGCTAACCTCTTTACCATCCAGTAAGTAAAGACTATGAGATGAATGAAAGATGTGATCTATTGGGTAATTTAGCTGGACATATAATGTGTGAGATTTCCCCATACTCTCCTACCCCTCAAAGAAACAACCATTCCTTTATTCCCCATGACAGTTTTCAATGTTACAAGCTATTCCATTCACAGGCAGCACTGTGGCTCTATGGTTCATGATTCAGTCAAGCCCACATAAAATGATTCTACAAGGGAACAAGCACAGAGACCGAATACACACAAGCACATTCATAGTCCAAATGCATAAACATCCAGAGCTTTCACCCGTCTTAATTATTTGATCAATAAAAGCTAAGCTTTTAAGCTATATCACTAAAACACTCCTAATCAACCTAAAAGCATTCATGGAACAAATATTATATTT
This sequence comes from Amblyopsis rosae, assembly GCA_025399935.1. Taxonomy (NCBI): domain Eukaryota; kingdom Metazoa; phylum Chordata; class Actinopteri; order Percopsiformes; family Amblyopsidae; genus Amblyopsis; species Amblyopsis rosae. The sequence goes on along the minus strand of JAODTR010085456.1, from coordinate 1,591 downwards.
TTCATAAACCCAGGCTTATTATAAATAAAATCAACACCACCACAAAACCAGTTTAATCTTTTAACCTGTTCCAATTATTCAAAAACTCTTCAAAACGTTGTATAACACTGTAATGTAAGTGGAAAACAAATAAACCATACAACAGGTAAAAAAAAAAAAGATGTTTTTAACCACAAGGGCAAGTCCAGATTATAGAGTGTCCTTTTAAATACACTCAGGAATAAAAAGTATCTTTAAATAAAACTGTAAGATGTCCCACTCACCAATAGTTGTGTCCATCACAGAGACATTGATAGATGCATGCAGACAGTGATGCAGCAAGAGTGTGCATCACATAAATCTGACGAAACAGGAATGTACACGTTAAAATTAAACAATAAAAAAGCTAATATTACATTAGACAACCAAAACATGTAATAATAATACATAAATAAATGAAAATATATATGAAAAACTATTTGAAATCACACATTTCTGAACTACTGCGGTTGAATAATACATTTAATAGGTAGTTTCACACATTGTCCATGTTTTCATTCCACTTCCAGATACGGTGGTGTAATCTATCACAGCATAGCTTTTCTCAGCTTGTATCGGCGCTACACGACAACAACACAGAACCACCTTACCTGATGGTTGACCAAGTCGGGATGTGGTGGGGAGTCCAGGCCATTGATGGTGTGCAGGATGTCATGGGCAAGGTTGCTCAGGTGCACAATGGGGTTGGCTACCACGGTCTTGGCGCTGGCCGTGCAAGCCAGAAGAAGGGGGATTGACAAAGGCGGGGAGCCAGGGGTCACGGGTGACTGGGCGGAGTCATCCTGTGGGCAGACAAGCACAGGGTCAGGTTGCCACGGCGACTACACATGCACGTTCAGGTGCAGTAGCGCGTGATAGGCGCAAACAAAACACACGCTTACATCCATACTTCCATGAGCTTGGGGTCACTTAGAAATGTCCTTGTTTTTGAATGAAAAGCTAGTTTTTTGTCAATTAAAAAAAGGTATAGTAATGTAAAGCTAAAACACACAAAAAACAAACAAAGCGGTGCAGACCGCACACAACAATATGCTAGCCTTAGCAATGCTTTTGCGATGTGTGAGTCGGAGCTTCTGAGGAAGCAGCCTATGGCATTTGAAGGGACAGATATCATTGTTTTAATGACATTCAAATATCAACAAGCTTGCTCCCGAATGACTTTCTATGCGGTCTGATCTGTAATGGAATCTCTGCATAGGATTACAGAGGCCCAACACTCCTGTGTTCCGATGGAACGTTGTGTTCCAACAAATCCAACAAAGCAAATTGCTCATTAGAAAACCCTTTTGCATTTATGATGAAAACTGTCTTTAGAGTGGTCTGGAGCATCAGCATTTGTGGGTTCCACTACAGGAGAGAGTATAACACTGCGGTTTTCACCTCAAAAGTAATCTGACAGCTATTAATTAGTATCAAAAAAGATATTAATTACTATAATTTGATATAAAAATTAAAAATTATTAGATTTTTTTTCCCGCTTTAATAAGTCCGACTCACATATCATTTAATGCGTAATAATGCGTAGGTTAAAATGCTGTGATTTATTTTAGTG
>JAODTR010085436.1:0-14424 GCA_025399935.1 Amblyopsis rosae | reverse complement strand
GGGTTGGCCCCCCCCCCCCCCCCCCACCACACATCTCCCCCCAACCCTTCCCCAAGACACTGAACTATCACGTCCCATAAATCCCACAGCTAAGAATGAGCCGGCGGCAACTTTGCGGAACGCAGGATACTCTGCAATTTTTGTGAATCACGGACTATGTGTGTCGTGAACCCACTTTGTGGTGGAGGGGAGTTTCAGTCGTGTTCACTTGCTGGCTGACTGCGGTGTGGCGCGCTGCCACTGCCGAGGAAGGCCGTGTGTTTATGGGTGTGTGAGTGCGTATGGGTGCATGTCTGTGTGTTTGTGTGTGTGCGTCTGTGTATGTGTGTATGTGTAAGTGCGTATGGGTGCATGTCTGTGTGTTTGTGTGTCGGTGTGTTTGAGAATGTGTGTGTCTGTGTTTGTGCATGAGTACATGCATGTGTGAGAGTGTGCGTGCGCAAGTGTGTGTGCGTAAAGCGGTGAGGCCCTGGCTCTGAGAGCGCTAAGCAAACATGCACAGTATTTGCCTGTTCTTGACATAAATATAGATGACGTTTAATTTCCATTGACGAAAATATCCCAAGCGTTCCCCACTTTTGCATTAAACAAACAAACAAACATTCACCCAGTATCAGACCAGGGCAGAGAGCAAACATGTCATTGATTTCACACTTTGTATTTGTGTAATAATACACACATTTTATGATGAATTTTGGATTTTGAGGTCACAATAATGTTAGACACAGCTATACCAATGTCATTATAAGCAAGTCTCGCCACTGGGCAGCCATCTTGTCTCTGGCTATACCAGTTATCACCTTCACGCCTGCCTTCAGCCCTGCTTTGCCTCTGTGCTGTGTGCCACTCGACACTGAATGGCTCAGGCATGCATAGACTTTGCATGTCCAAAAGGAAGGACGGAATAATGCAACTTTTCAAAGCAGTCGCCATATTCCAGTGAAGAAGAAGAAGAAGAAAATGAAGAAATGCCAGAATTTAGTGTGTTTGTAAAGATAGAACAGCAGATAACTGTTTATACAGTAGTGCATATCGACACACATACACAGTACAGATACACTTTATTGTTATATTACAGTTATATACATTTTTCAAATTTCAATTTTTTTTTACACCACATACATACCACTTCATAGGAATACCACTCAGAAAGCACGAGTGTAATATTTCAATAAAATGTTTTCTGTTAACTGAGATGACTCGATTAGAGGGAAATGAGAATCAGTTGGAAGGGTTTGTGATTGGTCTGGCATTCACTGCGTGGTCGTATGGGCAAGCACTGAGAAAATGCTGCGGTTCTTCTTGGACCGTATCTGGCCATACAGTCGTGTAATGTTGTGGTGTTCACCATCGCCGCCTCTATCCATCTGCTGGGTTTGGGAGTCAGGCACACCACTGTGGATTGTAGGGGTCAGGACTGTAGGGGTCGTGCGAGGACAGACGCTCGCTACTTAACTTCAGTGCCTCCAGATCGTGTTTGTGTGCGAGTGCAGCGCCAACACTGAACCCGAACGTGTCCGACCATCTCAGACCATGTCTGCCATCACCAGCAAGCCCCTGAATTCTGCAGCGCTGGTTCATATTTTGCTGCGTCCTTGTGTTTGCGCGTGTGTTTGTGCACATTTTCGAGAGTCTCTAATTAAAATAGTTCTCCCTCTCTCCTCTCTAAAGATGGAGTCAGCGATTCCAGAGAAAGACTGCAGATTGTTTAACTCTATATCAAAACTTAAAACACCTCTCCCATCAATGCCATAAGGTGCTTTCTCAGAAGCTCCGCCAATGTTTCTGGTCCCAATTCAACAGCGCCAGGGCTGTGTAGAAACACAAGATCATGTTTAATCAGCACGCACACAGACATGGGCAGCTATATGCAGTCCGTGAGGAGATATTTGCCAAATTTCCCCACATCCTTTTTGACCACATCCTCTGGGTTACAACCTAGAATAAATCCCAGTGAACTTAATTTGTATAACTGGGCCTCCTTGTTGAGATTTAACCTTACATGACTTATGCCGACGCGTCGCCTCTCTCTTGTGCTTTCTGCGATGTGTTTATTACATTTAACAGGACTGAAATAGCATACATCTAAAACAGAGTTTTTCTGTGGACTGGGTTGGGCATACAGATCCCATATCCATATAGTATATCAATATAAACATACATACAGTATACATATGTTACCTTTCCCCCCACATTATCTCACCAGAGAGTGAATAACTTACATCTTTCTTCTTTTAAATCTCAACTTTGCTCTCCATTACATATTTGTACAACAGTCAAAGCAGGAAGAGGGTGTTTGCTAGGTGTCAATAATTTACACAAACGCTTTCCACATCATTCCGTTAAATTACAGCTTCAAACGTCGAGTTAACACCATGACCACCGTCTTTCATAATATGTGTTTGTATATATATATATATATATATACACACGTGTGTGTGTACATGTGTGTGTGTATATGTGATTGTGGCAGGCAGATAGGTGAACACTGTGTTCCAGGTCAAGGCTCAAAGCGACACAACTCAGCCTCTGGTCCAGAATAAAGCATGAGTCACCGGAAGTGAACAGATTGCTATCTTGCAGAATTCATTAAGATGCATGCAAGGACGGTATATGGATTTCCTCTGTCTTGGCAGCTGCAGAACGGCACCCCAGCCAGTCCACCAAGTAGATTTCCATCCACCATCGGAACTTGGAATGCAAACGCTGCACATTTGTTTCAACTGTGATGATGATGATGGTTTTTGCATGGACGGGGGTTAGAGCAATTTAACCAAAAGCTTTTTGGCAGATTTTTTAAAACACATTCCTGGTGTTCCCATGCAATTCATAGCCCACTCAGGTGGTCTGCTGACAACAGACTCCTAAATAACTCAATAAGGCGGCAACAATAGGCCTACTGTAGCAAGCATGTGGTCTGAAATAGTTTTAATAACCACTAAAGCAAAGTAACTTGAATCTAGAATGTATACAGTGCATTCAATAGCTAACCACTGGCCCCTGAAATGTAAATACAGATTTTCACTGGAATTAGGATAGGCCAAATTATATTTGAATTTTAATAGTGCTGAGGTTCTGCACGGTAAGTGCTTTGGGCAATGGAATTTCGTCATGCTTCTGTGCTATTGCGCCATCCAGTGGGAAAAATAGAAATGTTCTCAGTGTATCAGAATTAATGTAAATAACAAATAACATTCAAAAGCGGAACGACTAAATAACACATAAAAAAAAAAGAATAAAGTTAACTAAACGAACAATGCATTAACATATGGCTACTGACGACCGCCAAAGAATACAACAGATTCGGACAGATTCGACAGAGCCGGGCGTCAGTACGGAAGCCTGTCCTCATTTTCGTGAGCCATTTCTACAGCAAATACATCCCGCTGTGGGGTGTATTTGTGGAGGGCCGCCATTATACCGGGCTTACGGTAAGACGTGTTGCTAAACTGAACTGGTGCTCCCATATACTGTGTAGTAGGTTCCTGTGAGTTCTGGTTATGTGGTCAATGTTTTTACAGCAAATTTTTTTTATTGAGCTTGCTTCGTTATATTATGTAACTACGAGGCTAACATACATTAGCTTCCGCAATAATACTAGACGTCATTATTTACAGGTTTAGTCAGTGTTGTTTCAAGCACATTTTTAAAATTATGTTCTTGATTCTTGTTGCCTTCCATTTTTGCCATAATTTGCAGAGCCACATGCAATTGTTCAAGTTATAAAATATTAGCTTCTTGCTCTTCTGATGCCACAGTAAGAAAGTTAGCTAACGTATTACTTTGCTTAAGGTGTTTATAAGTACTTAGTTACATCATCATTGGTGTTTGTTTGTGCCAGAAATAGCAAACTCTAATAATGGGCCGATTGTACTATAAACACTAACATAAAAACGCTGTGATAAAAACATTAAACCCTCCCCTTACCGTAACAAGACATTCTCGTTCTGTCGTTCTTCCGCAGCAGTAAAGTAGCTTTGAACATGGGGGACAACGTCGTCCAGCTGGCCTCTAAGAGCCACCATGAAAACATACTGGGCTCCCTGCACCAGCTAATGCTGGGGGGGCATCTTAGTGACATCACGGTGCAAGTAGACCACGAGGGGCAGCTGGAGGAATTTCAGGCCCACCAAGTGATGCTAGCGGCGTCCAGCGGCTACTTCAAGAGGGTCCTGCTCTCGGAGGAGGGGGTGCCCGACAAACTGTTCATCTCAAACATGAAATTAACTGACTTCTCCAGGTTTCTGGAGTTTGTGTACACGGGCAGAGTTGAGGTGGTCAGGGACGAGATCACAGAGGTTCGCAAAGCGGCGGAGATCCTGGAGTGCAAGGACCTCTCGGACATCTGCGGCGAGGCCATTGATGTCCGAGAGGACCCCCCGGAAACGACACGTGACGACCCAGGAGAAGCGGGGTTGAGCGACGATAATGCGCAGGTTCCGCTCGGGCCCGGGTGCTCGCTGGCCTGCGGTCGGGAGGGAAAGCGACAAGCGCGGGTTCGCGGCGCAAGGCGGCAGCGGCGAGCCTCCCCGAGGATGTTGGAGCGACGACGGAAGAAACGGCGCAAGGAGCAAGAGACCGACGAGGGCGAAGACGCCGACCCCCCTGCAGGCGGGCGAGGGGGGCGAGGCCGACGGGCGGCGAAGGTCAGGCTCACGGGTGGCGGGGGCCCCTCCGCAGCTCCAGAGCCGGGGGAACCGGGCGACATTGGGGAGTACATCTTGGCCGAGGAGTCGGCCAGGATGTCGGACACCCAGGAGGAAGGACTGGGTGAGGAGATCGAGGCACTCCGGTCGGAGGCACAAGCCTCTGATGTCGTTCATGATGAGGATGATGAGGATGATGATGAGGACGGGACTGGGACAAATGTAGATGTCCCAGAGATGGAGGACTCCGACGACCCCTTGTACCAGGAGGAGATAAACGGGGTGGGCAGGAACTACCGGCGGTCGTCAAAACGTTCGTTTACAGCCGAGTTCCACTGTGAGAAGTGCCTGCGGACCTTCTACTACGAGAGGAGCTTCCTGAAGCACATAAGGTAGGAGGCCGTGGTCTGCAGACCCATGTCAGCTCGATAAACAGACGGATGAATCACTGTCTTTACATTGTGATAGTGACAGACTAATGAAGAGCATGAGGACTTTTGGCAACTAAATACTTTTTAAGGGGCTCTGTATTACTTTCTACCACTAGATGTCGCACTAAGCACACTGGCATCTCAGACCAAAACAAATGCGTTGAGGGCCACACACACTGCTATGAAAGCAAAGAACAGTGGAGCTCATGTTACATCACACACAGATTTCATTGTCTCTTCGGGATGCAATAACTCCACTGTATCTTTACATAGAAAATGGTTTGTTTGCTTGTTTAAAATATTGTATGGAGCACCATTTTACGGAATATGTCACCCTGAAAATAATGTGTATCCATTACCCCAGTTACTTTACAGAGTATGTAGCTTGTCGGTTTAATGCAGCAGGGAAATTCAGATAACCTGACATGCCAGAGGAATTGTTAGTCACAGGTCCATCTGGGGAGCCATACATTGAAACTGCTTGTGAATGGCAGGTACTTTCAAAAGAAATACTTGGCAGTTGATTGGATGAACCATGTGGTTGTTTTCGCTGTCGGCACACCTAAACATTGCCCGTATAGCTATAAACATGACGCTGATTGTAAAGTTCAGTTGCTACTCGGACACATTCAAAATGATTCAGAGGCTTTCCAGACTGATTCTCACAGCAAAATTAAACAGAAGCTGAATTCTAGCCAGGCTAGAATTAATTCAGAGCAAAACATCACATCATCAAAACATCACTTAAATATGTCTGTGATATCCAAAACAATAAAATAGTGCTGTACGAAACAATTTGAATGTAAAACACATGTAAGATCGTTAATTAGACATTTCTGAAAATGTTTGTGTATACTGTATATTTGGCTATTATAGGCTAAATGTATACAGATTTTCCATGTTGCGTGATCATTTCTTGCTGCTGTTTCTGCCAGTACGTATCACGGAGCCAAGACCGACATCACGTACCGCTGTGAGACTTGCGAGCAAACCTTCGCCAATCGCTCCAACCTGAAGATCCATGAGAAACACGTCCACACAGATGAGAGGCTCTTCACCTGTAGAGTTTGCCCCAAAACCTTCAAGCGCAAGAAGGACGTGGTCCGCCACCAGCGGCAGGTGAAGGCTTATCATTTAGTACTAACCAGGTATAATTAAAGGAACCATGTGTGTGTGATCTTGTCTGCCACTAGATGTCGCAATAGAGAGCCAGTAATATAAGAGCACTACTTGCTTTTTTTTTTTTCTTCACAGCCATAGTTATTGTCTCCATAGTCTTGCAGAACAAGCTGGCAAACTACTTCAGTACCCGCCTACTTGACAGGAGAGGTATTTTGATTGACAGGCACTACGACCAACTACGTAACTCCATGTCCAAATCGGACGTTTATACTTGTTGGAAACTAAAAGAAAGAACTCGGAATTAGTGGGCTACAGTTACTGATTAAAATACATGTTTAATTTTAAATTGGTAAATAAAACACTGCGCTATCTTTGCACCGTAAATTACAGAAACATACTTCTGAGTGGCCATGCTAACAGCCAATGTAAATCAGCAGTATTACTTCCCGAAAGTCCGTTTCGTGTCGAGCTTACGAGGGTATATGTACCAGACGTGCAGCACAGTTGCCTATGTGACGTGCAAGGGCGGCAGGTGGCGCAGCAGTAGAGCGGGGCGATAGGAACTCAAGAACTACTGTACTGCCGCACAGGTGAAGGGTTATCATTTAGCACTAAGTATAATTAAAGGCAGGGTTAGTTATTCTCAAGAACGCTTGCTAACATCGAGCTCAAATCAAAGCAATATCCCTCCGTAGCGCCAACTCACATTTTGAAACACATTGTGAAGCAAAGAGTAGTACTACAGCTTTGTTGTTGTGAGCGGTGTCCGCCACTGTTTTATGTTGCTATTTACGGAGCCAGGGCTGCGTAGAAGTACCAGATTACTTTTTCAGCACACACAGAATGGTAAGATAGCGGAATGCGAGGAGATATTTGGTGAAAAGTGTGTTAGCTTTACATTTAGCTAGCAACAGATGACCATACCTCGGCTGGGACAGTGTGTTAGCTTTACATTTAGCTAGCAACAGATGACCATACCTCGGCTGGAACAGTGTGTTAGCTTTACATTTAGCTAGCAACAGATGACCATTCCTTGGCAGCCCTAGTGATCGTCTCCCCTGTTGCTGCCGGCCAGGTGCATGAGGGCGACCACAGACAGTCACACGTCTGCCCAGACTGCGGGAAGGTGCTGAGCTCCAAGTCGGCCATGAAGCTACACGAGAGGACCCACACGGGGGACAAGCCCTACCAGTGTGACGTCTGCATGGCCAGGTTCTCGCAGAGGCCCGCCCTGAAGACGCACCAGAGGTAGCTAGCCAACCGCCGGCTGAAAGTCAGTGCTTTATGGGCCGCACATGCGCTAACGTTCACGTTCGGCCCGCTATGTAAACAAAGAACAGCGTAACTCTGATTACAACACACACACACACCTGAACACAGAGGGAGTGTGATGTCATTCTCTGCTCAGGACATCCCTAGTTTCCACTGGTCATGAAAATTCTGGAATATCATGGAATTTTAGAAAGTCTGGGAATTTTATAATTTGTTTGGGTCAAATCATGGATTATCAGGGACTTTTGTTTGCAGAAGGTTTACATTTGCAATCTATAGACAAAAAAACTGAAATGTTGACAATGTTTGTCATTGCCACGCTGTCCCTTTTACACAAGACATCGTTCTGCTGGCCTGTTTTTCATTCATCATAGGTCATGGAAATGCTCTTTTTTAGTCTGTGAAACCTAGTTAAAGCCAATTCAAGCTGGTTAAAGCCGGTGCAAGTAATTTAAAGCTGGTTATAGTCAGTTAAAGTTGGTTAAAGTAATTTAAAGTCAGTTAAAGTCATTTAAAGCTGGTTAAAGTCAGTTAATGTCAGTGCAAGTCAGACATGTGCTGTGCTGTACCCTCTAGGATCCACACGGGGGAGAAACCGTTCGCCTGTGAGCTGTGCAACGCCCGGTTCATCCAGAAACACATGCTGACCTATCACATGAGGTCCCACACAGGTGAGCCCCAATGCAGCGACCCCCACCGCGCTGAGGCTGGCGCCCCCTAGCGTTGCCTTTGCTTCAGTTCCAAAGTGCTGTCTTGACTAGTTGGTAGAAAGAACCGCACATCTCGATGTTGGCCACCAGGGGGCACAAGAGAGGCCTCAACAAGAGGGAGGGGAACATCTGGAAAAATAAAATGTGCTGTTTGCTGTTTAATTCAGTTTAAACTAAGATGAGAAGCAAATGCTTATACATTATTGTAAAATAAACAACTGTAATAATGAATCTAATGGATTTATTAAAAAGTGTAAATACAAATGTAATGTATTGCATTAACCTGAGAATTTTTCTTTTTTATTTTCTTTCTTTCTTTCTTTACGTTTGATGTATTGTCAGTGTGTTTTTAAAGGACATCTTGCAAAAGAGGGGCTCCAGCCAGAAGCTAATGCTATTTTAAGGGCAGTTGGAGACGCACATCTCGCCCTCCACCCTAAAGAGCCAATTGTCTGATTTATAACTGCCAAGTGACAGTGATTGGGTTGACTGTTGCGCATGCGTAGTGGAAACCGTTTGGGAAAACAACTTTTTAGATCTTAATTTGGAGCAAAGGCACCAAATAAGATTGTATACATGCTGTTTTTATGTCCCGCTGACCATTGAAAGTGCATTTATGGCATCATTCATTTCAATACTGTCTTCCTAATAACCGCCCGGAGGCTTTTCAAAGATGGCTGCCGAGTGGCAAGGCTTGCCTTTAAGGACTTTGGCTGTGCTGTGTGTCCTCAGGGGAAAAGCCTTACATGTGCGAATGCTGCGGGAAGAGCTTTGCATCCAAGGAGTACCTGAAGCACCACGCCAACATCCACTCCGGCGCCAAGCCCTACCGGTGCCAGCTGTGTGGCCGCTGCTTCGCCCAGAGGAACTCCCTGCAGCAGCATATGAAGACGCACACAGGTACAGCCTGGTTACTAGCGCTTAGAGGTCAAGGTACAATCCTTGACCTCTCATCCTGACCCCCGCCCCCATCCCGACCGAGCCCTGTATTTCTGCTCCAACTCAACTGTTTGCAACACCGCTTTAAACCACAATTGTGGTTCTGGACATGAATGTCCTTTCTTTTTAAATTGATCATTTTGGCCAGCTTGGACCAGTTTGGACCTTATCAATATATTCTAACTGTGACCTTCCTGACCGTTGAGAGTTTGATAGAGACGGGGGTTGTTAGCGTGTGTGAAGCTTGTTAAAATAAACAAAATAAAAGTTTGTCAAAATAAACAAGCAACGTGTGTGTGTGTGTGTGTGCATGCGTGCGTGTGTCAGGAGAGAGGCCGTACCACTGTAAGGACTGTGACAAGCAGTTCACCCAGCTCAATGCGCTGCAGAGACACCAGCGCATCCACACGGGAGAGAAGCCCTACATGTGTGGCCTCTGCCACCGCACCTTCACGGACAAGTCCACCGTCCGCAGGCACACCATGGTGAGTGAGGTGTTTCCTCAAAGCGCTTACAGGCAGGTCTGGCCACTTGGCGGCCATCTTGGTTCTTAGGAGCACCCTAGCATCCTCCCAGCTTGTTCCGTTCATTGGCACTACATAATCTATAAGCAACTCTGTGCTGAACGTCTGATACACAAACACATATGAGCTCGACTGACTTTCCCGGAGTGAGGACGTCGATATTCATTGGCTGTAAGGCATTGTCACTAACATTTATTTTAAGCAGTAACAGTAGCTGCTTTACGTAAGTAAAGGCTGGCTCTGCGAGACTGGGAACACCCTATATAAATGAATGGGAGGCGTCTTTAGCTGCACTTGAATTAAACTTCAATGGTCACCGGGGCATACAAACTGCAAAAATGAATGTTTACATGCCTGTTCATTATACAGTAGTAGGTCGTTGAATTTCAGAAATGTTTTGAGTTAGGGAAAAGTCAGGAAATTTGATTTACCCTTTGACCTTTACCCTCTTCAGACCCATGACACGGAGACCCCCTGGAAGAACTACCTGGTTGTGCTGAGTGGAAACATGGAGGAGAAAAAGCCCAAAGGGAAGATTAACAGGTCAGGGGGCAAGGGGAAGGTGGATGCAGAGGTGGATGCCGAGGTGGAGGCCCAGGTGGAGGCCCAGGTGGAGGCCCAGGTGGAGGCCGAGGTGGAGGCCCAGGTGGAGGCCCAGGTGGAGGCCGAGGTGGATGCCCAGGTAGATGCCCAGGTGGATACCCAGGTAGATGCCCAGGTGGAGGCCCAGGCAGGGGCCCTAACAGAGGCCCATACGGAGACCCAAACAGAAGCCCAGGCAGGGGCCCTAACAGAGGCCCAGGTGGAGGTCAAAGCGGAGGCCCTGATGGTGCCTGTGACTGTGGCCGGCGACTGGGCAAGCCACGGCACCATCGCCCTGGTCAGCCACAGCGACCTGGCCAGCCTCACCGTCATCCACGCCGAGGGCGTCCAGCTCCAGCACGGCGACGCAGAGGCCGTGATCTCCATAGATGGCTCCGCCCTCTCCATGCCCTACGCCATTGCCCAGCCGATCGCGGTGGCCGAGGCTGGCCCCCCCGCGTCCGTCTCGGCCTCCCACCGCGCCCCCGCGGTGCCGACCTCCTCGGTGCTGGAGGCAGCGGTACAGCAGACGCTGCTGGGCCTGGGCCTGGGGGCCGAGGGGGAGGTGGAGGAGGAGGGGGAGGTGCACACCGCGCTGGCCTGAAGGCGGGGTGTGTCGCTGGGAGGCCTGGTGCTGCAGAACCACGGGGAGCCGGGATACTAAGGGGTTCCATGGGAGCCCACGGTTTCTCACGGGTCGAGGATCCATGGGGGGGGTTGAGGTTCCATGGGGGGTAGAGGTTCCAAGGGGTTAAGGCTCCATGGGGGGTTGAGGTTCCACGGGGCCCAGGGTTCCGCTGGGCCTACGGTTCCACAGCTCGCGAGACCGCCCCGATTCTCGCTCTGACTCCCACTTGATTTTGCCGTGGTGATCAGTCTGTGGAACCCCGCCAATGCCAAAGTGTTTGTCCATTGCGTAGAAACAAAAAACCGTACAGAAAACCCCAATCAAGCCAGTCAACGGCCAGTTGCAGTTTGGACGACAGCGTACGTCGTCCGTTTCAGTTTCCCCCGGCACTCTATCTGATTTTAAAGGTAAAGGTAGGTGGTCCAGTCGTATGTAAGGAGGTTTTATTGAAATGTATTATTTCAATCGATGACAAAAAAACACTTTTGAACGAGGGGTTCCAGACTGATACTCGCAGGGAAATCAAGCTGTAGCTGGCGAGACCCGGGTGGTCTCACGAGGCAAGGTGACTAGTCACATGCCTTTAATAGATAGCATCTGCCTCAGACAACACAGGTTTAGATTGAGTTCAGAGCGGCCTCTGTACTGCTGCAGTGCATGTATGTAATACTACTGACTCTTGCGGGGTCTGTAGTGCTCAGCCATGGCCTGCAGGGGGTGCTCTAGAGACCCACAGAAAAAGGACCAGACTCTTGGTGGAATTTGCATCCCGTTGACGGTACACTGCTCTTGGACAGCCGTAATTGACATAGTCGCAATATGAAATGGTTAACCAATTTTATTGCCTTCTCCATGAAGGATACACAGCTGCCTATAAAATTCAGCGGAAAAAAATGTAACTTAAAAGCCTACCTGCTTACGGTACATGTAGATAGCGCCCATCAGCTGTTTTTGTCAACTTGAACAGGACAGCTGATGTTCTCTTGTTAGTCAGAGCAGAGGTTTGTACTGACTGCCAAGTGTTTAATGAAAATCATGAGAATGTAGTTTGCCATAGATATGTATTTGCTTATTATTAGACTGCATGTCTCATTCCTGATGCCAATTATGATATTGATTTGTTTAGCTGTAATGGGACATTCATTTTATTTGAATATATTTGCTTTTCTATTATAAACGTCAACATCTCGCAGAACAGTGACATCGCATTGATTTATCAAGAAAAGATATTTAATTGAAAAAGCATTACTCCAATGGTACGTATAGTTCTATGGGCATTTTGACACTGAAACAGTAAAAACGACTGAACTGCACGTATTTTGTCCTCATTTTGAAAACAAGAGAAGCTTGCTATTTCGTTAAAGATTTTTCCAGGGTACACTCACACGAGAAATATTTCTCATATAATCGTCGCTCAACATTTTAGCATTTAATTCACTACCACTGCCTATTCATTTTCTGATAGTGATGTTGGTAGTATAAACTAACATGAAAGTGTATTTCTGATGAAGTTATATAAGATAACATACTGCCTGGTCGTGAACAGTTTTGAAAGTCGTGCATTGACCTTTTGCCCCCCACTAGCGGAGAAATTACACTTAATATTTACAGTATTCCACAGTGTACACATTTGGGCAATGTATTACAATAGTGTGTGTGTGTGGGAGTTATCTTTGATGGTTATCTTTTGATTTTTGCTGTAGTGTAGGAATTATTAATCTTATTGGCCAACTTGGCTGCTATAATTTATGAAGTTTCATTTGTCCTTTTCATAAAATGCTATTTTCTTTAGATTTACATTATTCCACAAGGTGGAGCTACATGCCAGGGTAATACTGTGAATGCTTGTTGGGAGCTTCAGAGACACCTTTCACCAATAATTCAATCTCTGGTGTGGCATGCAAAATATAGACCTACCTAGTCAGAAGAGATTACCCTAATGACATTGTCGCTTGGGAGGAAGTACTACAACAGTGTAGGTGAAAGGCTGGGGGGATAAACTTTATTACTGACCAATCGCACAAGCATACAGTTCAAATCAAAATGACCACTGTAATTCCTAGATGGGTTGGGTTATTGGCCCCATAGGAAAAACTAGTGGGGCTGGCGCTAGCAAACAGCACAACAGTAAAGTATACACAATGACATGCATAGCGACCAGCTGCTAGGAAGTATAGAGCACTGTTAGATAACCTTCAAAAAGGCAAGGTCACAAGTCACGACACAACACAGAATTAAAGGAGTGAGTCACATTCTCTGCTGTGGAACAAAATCCACCCTGTCACCACATTTAATGATACTACACACCTAATAAATGCATTTCTCCAAGCAAGATATAAACCACAGTTCATATCAAATAGTCATGTAACATCTGAAGATCTTAAGTATTAATAGGTGAATACTATAAATGTAGACAAGACAATAATCAGTATGGCTATACAGTTTTAACGTTTAACTTCCATCCTGTTTATATGGGAACAGATGTGAGACTGGAATGACTTAAGTTTCCAATGCTTATTATTCACTTAAATCACTAATACCTCCACCAAAAAAATAAAGAAAATTAACTGATACATGTTATACATCAGATATATATATCACAGATAAATATCTATCAATCTTTTGTACAATAAACAACCCATTATGAGGAATTATTTAAAAACATAATATAAAATAAACAAACTTGCTAGTTTGTTTGGCCAACACAAGTACGGTTCCCTCCTTTCTCCACACCAACAGACTCAAATTACACAACTCCCAACCCGCGCCAGATGACAATATACAAGGTTTACGCAGCGCTCCTCTCAACACAGATGCGGGCCAGGATGTTGAAGTCCCTGTGCACGGGAACACGAAGAGAGAAATCACCCTGCCCTGCCCTCTCCACAAACCAAGGGTGGGCATAGGAAGAGTGGGTGGTGGAACTGGATGTTTCCATGGAGACATGGGGGGCAGAAGATGCTAATTTCAAGGTGCCCTACATTTGCAAAATATGGACGTACTATGCACAGAAGCAACAGGTGGCCAGCAGGTGTGTGTGCGTGTGTGTGTGTGTGTGGGGGGGGGGGGGTAACATGCTGTGATTCATTTTAACATGCTCTAGTGTGTGTGTGTGTGTGTGTGGTGGGGGGGAGGGGGGTTTGCTCCATTTGGATCCCGGTACGTCCCTCATTTCAGGTCGCCCTCGTCACCCTGGATGGTCTTCTTGATGCGCAGCAGAAGGGTGGTGTGCCACTGGTCCAGGCGGGAGATGGAGTCAAACTCCTTCACCTGTGCGCGCACAGTGTTTAAATGTTACTCTCTCCTAGCAATGCTTGCCAGTAGAGCTGTCTCGAATACCATTTTACGAATACTTGATGGTATTTTCGAACGAGTATTCGAATACTCTCAAAAACACCATTAAAACACTCAACTATAATTAAGTATAACAGAAGTAATCTTTGATTCCTAGCTTCAGTGAGCACACATGTAAACATAGCCATGTGCTCAAAACATCTTTGATTAACATGTTAATTGAGCCAGTCAGAGCTGTCAAATAGCATATACCTCCTGTATTAGCCAATAAGAGTG
>JAODTR010085415.1:0-14425 GCA_025399935.1 Amblyopsis rosae | reverse complement strand
TCTCCACACTGGCCTGGGAATGCCTCGGGATCCCCCAGTCAGAGCTTTCCAATGTGGCTCGGGAAAGGGAGGTTTGGAGTCCCCTGCTCTAGGTGCTGCCCCCTGCAACCTGACTCTGGATAAGCGGATGAAGATGGATGGATCTTTCTACCAATGTGTGCATAATATAAATACACACACGTGTATTTTTAACACTTACACTTTAAAACTATTAGGTTTCTAATTCTAAAACAAATGTGGCAAGCATCACCAGTAACTATCCTAATATTTTAAACCTCACTATAGTAAAAACAACTTTAAGTAAATATGCAGTAATTGCAACTTGAACAGAGTGACACATTTTCATGCTGTAGCCGGTCTGGGTACCTGGTTGGTGCATGTCTAAGATTCTGGTGTGTAGTGTGACATCTAGTGGAAGAAAATGTCAGAGCCACCATTACAATACGAATGTTGCTGATGTTCCAGTAATAAACACAAGGAGAAAGGAATATATAGTAATTTAATTAGTCAAATCATTCAGCATATACAATTTTCAAAAAAATTCAGACCACTGCACATTTTATAAATATACTTGACAACTAGAGAAACTGATGCAGTGATCTTTTTCACAAGTAATTTCAAAATTAACTTAAATAGATTGGACTGACATTGGATTCTGTGTGTGCGTGCGCTTTTAGTACTATTTTGCCCAAGCTTTAACCAGTGGTCCACCTTCGTAGTTGAGGAGGAGACATGCAACTGTGTACAGATGGTTGTTCCCAATGGTGGAGAGACGGATGACGCTGTCAAACAGCTTGTGCTCCTTCAACCTGCGAATCAGTCACTCAACGTGGACTCGCAATTGCTTCTCGTCTCCCTCACATCTGATCCTGGCATCTGTTCTTTTGTACAGAAAAGGCGGTCTGTAGACTTTACAGGGCACAAAGTAATTTACAATAAATCCTTTGTCCACCATTATTGACATTCCTGGTTTCAGCAAAAGTACAAGGTCCAGACTCTAAAGAATCTGCTCGTCACTGACAGAACCACCATGCAGGGCTGAAACAAATGTGAGTGCTCCATGTGGTGCCATGCCTATCATCCCTTTAAAGGTGTAGTGGGATTTGTAGGTGGAGTATACTTCACTTTGAAGTAGCAGAGATGTTGGTGTTTGGCAGTAAAGTTCAGTGCAGTCTACCACAACTTGTGTGTCTGCATACATTTTGTTAGCCATGACCTCTTCCTCAGACCACCAGATTTTTTCCCACCTAAGTGTGGTGAAAAGGTAGTTGGCCCGTGTTGCAATAATGCGACTCATAGTTGACTGGTGTATATTACATTTGTGGGCCAGATCCCTCTGCTTCAAACCAAGAGCTAAGTGGTTCATGAAGAAAAAAAAAAATAACTAAATCGGTTGCAGTGTGTGTCTAGAGGAGAAAAAAAAAAGGGTTGAAATCAGGTTACTTCGCCTAGGAAGGAAAATCCTTTTCTCATCAATACTAGTGAGTGTATAAAGTGTGTCTACTAAAAATGCCTACTCAAAAACAATATAAATATATCCAACACAAAACGCTTAAATACATGAGGAAAGATTTAATATTATTTTCCTATACACAAATATTCAGTAGGCTTATTAACTATAACTCATTAGAAATCAAATACAAAGCAATAACATTGAGGAAATGGGTTGCAAATATATTTGAGTCTAATACTAATTCAAAAGTTACCGCAAAATTTAGTGGAAGAATGACATCCCTTGCTGCTGCCTTGGCTCTGGTTATACGGATCATGTTTTGTGATGATGGATCTAAGAGCCTTCAGAACGCCATCAGGTGATCGTATTTGTGGCAAACCTACAAGGTTATAAAATGATATAGGGTTGATTTACATACATTGACATTAAATACAACTGAAAGTATAAATGTTAGGTAACGTTATCTAGCCAGATGTTATTTCAGCACCAGCAGTGACTGTTCATTCAGATGTTCAATACCAGTACTTTACATACAAATAATGCTGCAGAATATTAACGTGTCAAATTTATTGAGTTAGAATAGCTTACCTTGTGTAGAAACGAACGTCAACATCTTATCCAATAAACCGCTGCAGACCAAAGCTTTGGCTGACATTCATAGCTTCGATAACTTGTCTTAGCTCCCAGAGTTCTTCATTTTCTGAGAGGGGCCAGGTCGACAATGGAAGGATTTGGGGCCACACAATCCAGCCTTCATCCTGTGTGAAATCATCTTCAACCTCCTCATTTGTCACTGGTTTCCTCTTCTGCCATACTCCAAGTCTCGGTGTTACTTTAGTGTAACAGTTCCAGTTGAACAGTGTAGGGATTACGCCCCTTTTCAGTCTGTTGGATGTCGATGGCTCTGACAGGTCGTCGGGTCTAAAGTGTCAGCTACAAACCCGTGTGTGGTTTGTAACCTGGAAATTATTTCTTCTAATACTGACGAGCCACTTTCTCCTTAGGTCTTCATCCGATGGAAATGTGTGAAAGCTAAGCTATTTGGAAATCATGTCTAGTTAACAAAATATAGCTAGTTTGTCTTCGCTTTGCTATTGCTTGGCAGTCACCGGAAGTTCACACATGGCTAATATTTGAGTGGATATACGTTCCACCCGCCGTGTGCATAGACTCTGTTCAGTCTCTGGCCACTGTTTTGCCATCATGTGGTTCCAAACTGTTCGATCGTCTGCTTGCATTTTGTAACTTGTAGCAATGAAGCTACAGTGTCCTCCAAATTGTATTTCATTATCATAATTTTTTTTTAATCAACAGTGTTAATTTTAAACATGAATATAGCAACAAACTATTACTAGTTTCTCTATTAAAGATATAGTGGAATATTGTCCTTAGCAGGGTGTTTTAACTAACGCATTCGCATCTCATCTTTTTTGTTTACCTAGTAGCCATAAACAAAACAATTAGATAGGCAAAGTTTAGCAAGGCTACTGCTTTGTTGTAGCCTGCTGTGGCTCCAGAGACATGAGGCCTAAAGACCTTGGTGGCTCTGCTATTGTCTGCGCCAGTGTTATGTCCTGTTTAAACGTGTATTAAATTATAAATCTGTATCTATATCGCTGCGTGAATCACATCACTTCAACAAGGCGGCGGTGTGTGCACCTTCTTAAGTTCTCAATATACTAGGACTCGAATGGAATGCCCCGCTGTAAAAACTAGTATGCCTATTAAAAATGGTCATACCTCGGACTTTGCTATCAGTCTTCATTGTATTCCACTACACTGCACTGGCCAATCACAGAAGCCAGCAACCTCTTAGATGTATTATTTGGACAAATCAGAACGTTCTCATTTCACTCCCAGTGACTGTCCTCAACGAACCAGACCACCCCTTCCTCATTTTCAAAACCTTCTCGGATCTATAAAATTCACACAAATTACCCATTTTGGATTTAAAACGGCAAAATCCGCCGAAAGGTGACAAGTTTGCACCCCTGATTGCATTAGCACAATGTCTACATATGCAATGATCGAGAGGCTATTCTTAGCCATTCACAAATGTGTTATATGACCAGATAAACCAAACACCCACCTTACCTTTTTTGTTTCTTGACAGGTGGTGTTGAAATATCAGTGCCTTCCTGACACCCACCTACAGTCTTGCGCTTTGACACCCTTTAGTTGAGTGGGGAAGAGAACAATGTAACTAAAGGAAAGACTACCAGCAATTTCAGGTTTCTGGAAGTCAGCCAGGACAGAGTGTGTTTTGTGTACACTAGGGCTGTGTGTTTGTGAGAATCTTGCGATATACTGTAAGAAATTATATATTTTTTACTTTTGTAAAACTTATAGCAATGTTAATGTGTGGTGCCACTACAAAAATACCAAAACACTTAAGGATCTTTCCTATTCTGAGGTTAATGTATTTTGTACATGACCCTTTTACAATTACATTGAGAAAAAATATATACACGATTTGGAGAATAGATACAGTATCGTGCACCATAATACCACAACACTTCGGTTTATCGATATTTTCTTACACCCCAATGTGTACACGGACAGAGCAGTTAAAATAATTGAACACCATTTTTCTAAGTAAACATTTCTAAAGGTGCTAGTGACAAGAAATATTTACCAGATGTTGGTAACAAAGTAATCCATACATTAAAAAAAATAAACAAAGTCTGACATGAAGTTATGTGTAATAATGCCCGTAAATTATTGACAACGCTTACTGAAATGTATTTAATATGTCGCACAAAAGCCTTTGTTGGTAATGACAGCTTCAAGACACCTACTGTATGGAGAAACTGAGTCGCATTGCTTAGGTGGGATTGTGGCCCATTCTTCCACAGTCTTCGAGTCTTGAAGGTTCCGTGGGCCTCTATTTTTATTCAGAAAACCTCTGTACATTTTCTACATACAGCAATTAAATTAAGTTAGCCAGTACCGTATGCTGAAACAGCCCCACACCATGTTTCCTGGCTGATGTTTTGGTTACTTTTGAATGCTGGTGGTGCTTTCACTTTAGTGGTAGCAGGAGACGGAGTCTAAACCCCACACAAGTCGCTCAGGTAGTGCAGCTCATCCAGGATGGCACATCAATGCAAGCTGTGGCAAGAAGGTTTGCTGTGTCTGTCAGCGTTGTGTCCAGAGCATGGAGGCGCTACCAGGAGACAGGCCAGTACATCAGGAGACGTGGAGGAGGCCGTAGGAGGGCAACAACCCAGCAGCAGGACTGCTACCTCCATCGTTGCACCACAGACTGTCCAGGAGTTGGCGGATGCTTTAGTCCAGGTCTGGGAGGACATCCCTCAGGAGACCCATCTGCCATCTCATCAGGAGCATGCCCAGGCATTGTAGGGAGGTAATACAGGCACGTGGAGGCCACACACTACTGAGCCTCATTTTGACTTTTAAGGACATTACATCAAAGTTGGATCAGCCTGTAGTGTGGTTTTCCACTTTGATTTTCAGTGTGACTCAATATCCAGACCTCCATGACCTACATTTGATTTCCATTGATAATTTTTGTGTGA
Source organism: Amblyopsis rosae (assembly GCA_025399935.1). Taxonomy (NCBI): domain Eukaryota; kingdom Metazoa; phylum Chordata; class Actinopteri; order Percopsiformes; family Amblyopsidae; genus Amblyopsis; species Amblyopsis rosae. The sequence continues at coordinate 9,433 of JAODTR010085415.1, read as the reverse complement.
TTTTGTTGTCAGCACATTCAACTATGTAAAGACGAAAGTATTTCATACAATTAGTTAATTCATTCATATCTAGGATGTGTTATCTTAGTGTTCCCTTAATTTTTTTGAGCAGTGTAGGAATTAATGTGCTTTCTACTTACTAGTGGTGCAACTGATCACAAAACTCACAGATCTGATCGTTTCACCGTGTTTGAGCAATGGATCGGATCAGCAGACTGCAGTCCTTATTCTTAAATTCCAATTTAGTGCTCAAATCAGATTTTTTGTTTTGTTGCCATCGACCTACCGGGCAATTTTCGTTCCTACCCTCAACTATGGTCATGCCCAAAAGAAAAAGATCAGGGCACAAGCGGCCGACATAGATTTTCTCAGGAAGGTGGCTGGTAATCACGATAGCTATTTTTGGTTGGCAGATTAATTGTCCCAGAAATAATTGTGAAAATTATTAGTCATTTTAAGGTCAGACAAGAAAAGACAAGGGTGGAATATAGGCCTAGGGCTGCACAATTAATCGAATATCGATCTCGATTATGATTTTGGCTTCAACAATTAAATGAACCTGATCGACTGCGATATTGATGTATAAAATACGTACTCTGCTCATAGAAAACTCTGCTATGCATCAAATCAAGCGCTTCCTAGTCACCCGCCAACAGCAGCCGATATAGGCTACGCGCGCACCCTAAAACAGCATGTGGATGTACAAAACCTTCCTGGATGTTGCGAGGCAGCAGTCTGAGAAAAGCAATACAAAATATGGATGTCACGAGAACCAATACTTTGGTACCAAGTCGATGCCAAAATTCTGAAAACATGACAGTACTGGTTTTTATACAGTACCGTAGGTACCAGATATTCAACCTGGACGCGTACGGTACAATGGAAGTGTAGCTGCAGCTCTGCCTCCACTCGTCAAAAAGAAACACAGCAAGGCTACTTTGCGTTCCAGGCGGATTATCAGGGACTACAACATTTACAAAACACAGTACCGGTACCGTAAACTATGAAACGGTGCCTTCAAACTTTCCAGCCATAGTTTTCATCCTACTGGTCGAGTAAAAAAAATAAACAGTTCCGCAGTTCTGCTATTGTCATGTGACATCAATGGTTCGTTGATAAACATAATCGCCTGGCAAAAGCAAAACTAAATCAGCCTTGAAGCGAATAACAAACGTAGGATACGTCACATATTTGCATTGCTTTTTCGCCTCGCGCTTGCCAATACCTCCGGAGCACCGCCCGGGATCTCTGAATGTTTACCCGCCCTAGCAGCACTCTCGTGCGGGCACAGAGTCACAGAGGACCCGGTGGTACTTCCTCAGAGCCCACTGACTGGTATCGACTAGATTTCTGGTATCGTGACATCCCTAATAGAAAGACACATCTAATTTAGTAGCAGAAGACAGAGCTTGTCCCTCGAAAGGGTTCATCGTCTGTTGTTTAGAAGTATTTTGGATTTAGGGCAAGTGATGTTAAGCAAGAACATGTCATATGCAAAGAGTACTTTCAAATTGTGTCTGCGCCGGTGTTACGTTTTAAGTGGTGACCATGGTGATATTTCCAGATGTGGCACAGGCATGGCATGTGGATCTATGGCCCATAATGATAGTGTAGTTGACTGTCGATGCCTGTTCGAAACACCGGAAAAGTCAACAAATGTTCATGTTGTCATTCGTGCTTAATGTTTGTACTACTATAATCGTATTCTATGATGGCATATTTATATTTAGTTGGCCTATATTTTATGTACAATTTATATTTTGCTTCACTGATGCACTATAAAGGACCAGTCTTATTTTGAAGCCAATATTTGTACATTAGCAGGAATGTAGCACAAGATAGAAGTGATTTCCGTGGTCAGTTTATATTGTGTGTGCAATAAAAATACATTGTTCATAAAATTGTGATAAATAATAGTGAGCTCAATATTGATAAAAAAATAATAGTGATTAGCATTTTGGCCATAATCATGCAGCCCTATATAGGCCTAATCCAAGGAGTCGACAAGGGAAGCGGTGATAAGTTTAACTGTAACACGGGAAACACTATATTGTTAGTAGCATACTTAGGGCTTTCGCGGTGATTAAGGGTGCCCCAATACCTCAGTCTGCGGTATTCTCGCCATTTTTTTGTTTTTGTTTTGAATGGTCAAGTTCGTTGCGCAGAGCTTCCGAAATCGTGTGATTCTGGGTCATTTATAGACAACGTGATCTCAGTCCGTGATGAGACAATTGTGCAACATCATAGGCTTTCTACCCGTTTAGTAGGCCTACTGGTAATCACGTGTAACTTTGTCCGGCAAGTGTTGGGCCAAAATATCAGATGGGAAATATGACTAATTATTAAATAGCGCAAGATCAAAATCCTATGGCGCACCAAGCGTAGCATACGGTACACCTCCTTGATTTTGGTAGCATGCAGACAGAAAGTAGTGATGGCACAGTTTAACAACCCCAAAAGATTAGAGGACAACATGTTCCATTTTCTTTCCCCACACGAAATGCAGATGTCCCAAAATAATCGCTCGAGTGTGTCTACGATGCACGATGCGCTTCCCAGACTAAGTACACAGCACTTTCCTAAACTGTAGTAAAGCGCTGTAAATCGCAACGTCTGAGTGTCGTAAATACATACACTCCCAAAAGCTACAACCACGGATGTATTACCCTATTGGTCCGAATATAAGACGGTGTTTTTTTATTCCTTTAAATGAGTCTTAAGTCACGTCGTTTTATATTCGTGGTCTAGACAAATGGGGTACATTACTTGTAAAATAGTTTTTGCACTCATCCACCGATATAGTAATTATCGTGACAGTCCTAGTGGCTTGTGTGTCCGTAGAGATAGGGTGAGAAGCTCAGCTATCCGGAAGAAACTCCGAGCAGAGCCGCTTGCTCCCTCGCGTCGAAACGAGCCATTTGAGGTGGTACGAGAAACAAGTAAAGATGCCTCCCTTGGGAGGGGTTCCAAACACGTCCGAATGGGAGGAGACATCAGGAAAGGACTAGGTGGAGAGATTATGTCTCCACACTGGCCCGGGAAGGCCTCGGGATCCCCCAGTCAGAGCTTTCCAATGTGGCTCGGGAAAGGGAGGTTTGGGGTCCCCTGCTGGAGCTGCTGCACCCGCGATGAAGCGGATAAAGATGGATGGATCGAAGACGTCCTTGAGTGTTGAGAAAGGCGTCCAAAATAAAATGTGTTATCATCATAGAATGTAACAAACTTCGCAGCTCAAAGATTTACATAGCTTCATAAATAACTATGAATATCGGCAGGAAAAAAAAAAAGGCAGGGCTCCAAACTGCAACCAATTAGTCGCATTTTGCGACCATTTTTGGAGACAGTGCGACAAAATTTTATAACTGTTCACGTTATATTATTGTTACCGCCACGAAGTTGCTTCATGAACTCTCAAATCTGCGGAGCTGTCTGCTTACTGCATTCAAATGAACGATTGTCCGCTCTCTCCTCTGTGCTGTAACGTTTGTATCGCCGTACAGGTGGAGCTCATTCTCACCGTTCTACTTTGGATAATTAAACTCACTACATCGAACGCTCTCCAGTTACACACCGGACTTGTCAACTACCGGCATTCATTTCACCGTTTAAGTTGTGTGGGTTAATATGGGTTTGCGAGGGACGCGTTGTTTGATATTATTGTAGTTTTGTCTTCAGTGTTTTGTTTTATTATTATGCTGTTAACTGCCAAGCACATATCCGTGCACATTTGTTTTGTTCGTCGTTCAGTGCTCGTTTGTCTGTCTGTGCTTGTAATCACCTTGTTACAATGACCAATTTATTAACTTGAATAATATTGTGATTCAATAATGTTCAAGCTAACGTTAGCTAGGTAAGCTAGCGGTAACTTTAGCGAACTCAGTGAGGGGCTTATTATTATTATTATTATTATTATTATTATTATTATTATTATTATTATGATCATCATCATCATCATCATTATACCTAAAATATTTTAATGGTCATTGTTGTGCGGTCAAACATTTGATGCAAGACCATATCTAACCAGGCAGCGGCATCGTGCTACTAACCATCAATGTATCACATCTGGGCAAGATTCCCTGTGAGATTCTCAAGCGAAAATAAAAAAGGAGACAAAAAGTGCTCTCAGCCAGGCTGTAAACTTTAACTAAATTTAGTAGGTTATTTACAGTGCCCTTTCTAAGTAGTAGTGGGTCAAATAGGCATTAGGCTATAAATTAATAAATGCTATTATAACTTTTAAAGTGATGTAATTAAATTCTCAGAAAGCCGGTGTTATTATATAGTTCTATATGGTGTAGGCACACAAGCACTTGCCTGGTGTAACCAGACCTAAAATTCTTCACTTTGTGACGGTCTGGCAACTCTTCATTGGTAAGTGTTAACAACTGTTTCTGTCACAATTCGCGGCCACTCTGGCACTGGACAGCACCAGGCCGCTGATTCAGCACCGGACAGCACCACCACCACTTCATCGGCCACATAATGCACACAAGTGCGGTTGCCACCTCCCCGCTTCCTTGGCGGAGGTTTAAAAGGCTTTCCATCCTGGCACCAATTGCCAGTTTGTTAACTTCCTCACGAATGCATGTTCCAGCGATCATCCGCTCCTCTCTTCACGCGATCCCGGCGGCAAAGCTGTCTAACCACCTGGCAGCCCGGTCTGCCTCCTACCCCCCTCACCGCCTGCTTGACTGCTACTCACCTCACGTCTGCCTGCTACCCTCCTCATCGTGGCAACCCCGCCGACCAGAACTCTAGCCAGCTAGCTGGCCTTGCTAGCATTTCAACCCGCACCAACGGTTGTATATTTCACCTGCCCTGTTTTTTGAAATCTGTTTATTGTCATCATTCGAATCCTATCTCTGCTTCTGCACCTGGGTCTTCGTTCCTACTCAACCCATATCATACCAGTTTCCTTCTACTGGGCATAGAGACCTCTGACCTATGATTACTATTGGACAGCATTTAACCAATAGGCATTGCTACAACTGTTTTTGACCATCTCATCCAGCTCTACCACAATTTTAAAACATGCTTGATGTAATCTCACTAACCCACTGTGATTGGTCTGCCAGTAGGGTGGCTATGAAAACTATAGAACATCTTAGAAATTGTATCTGAGAGCAATTGTCGGACGGAGCCAGGCTACACATGCACCACCCAGGTGCAACCCCCCCCAACTACTGAAAACATGACTTAAATGTCAAAAACCCTGAAATGTATGAAGGAGATGCGTTGCGTTGATTAGCGGTGCGCCTAACGTTTGTGTTGGTGCTCCTAAAATGTTCAGTAAGGAGCACCAGTGCTAGAGCTGGACAATATGGACAAAATTGATATTACAATATATTTCATAATTTCAGTCAATACGGTGTAATTCCAATATAGATATGAACAATAAAAGCCTCAGAATAACTGCTAACACCCAAAACAGAGTACTTAAAAAGCTCTGAAAAAATGCATTTTCCAAGTCTATGAAACCTTTTTAGAAACTAATATTTTGGAAATAAAAAAAAAAATTTACAAATACACGTTCACCTTTTAGCAAGTGTCAGTAGCGTTCTGGAGTGTGTGACTAGCACTGTAGTTGATGCTGCAAATTCAGTTAATGTGTGTTTAAGTCTGGACAAAGGGATAATAAGATTTTGCGTCAGGAAGGAAGCAATGGATTTATTTACTCCTTCGCTTGTATAGAACGAAGTGAACGGGAGGCAATTATTGGCTGTTGTCAGTTTCACGCATTTGTGACCGTAGGCCTACCGTTGCTGCAGAGAATTCACTCAGCACGAGAACATCCATTTGGAAAAGAATTACTGTAGTCAGATGTCACAATTCAAAAGAGGCTGAACACTACTTTTGGAGACAGTAGGACTAGAATTAATCTAAATTATTTATTTCTAATGTCACTGTAGATTTATACAGCAGCATTGAACTGCCATTGCCTTGACTTAGTCACAGAAAAGAGCAAAAGGCAAATAATTGATTATGAGATTTGTTTAATCTAAATGAGTCGCAAAAAGCTTGTAGTTGCTTGACAGCTCATTCACTTTAAACTGAGAAATTTGTGCTTAATGGGCACACGCATAAAGTGAAAATAAAATATTAAAATTACAATTGAAAATCTAATACATAACAAAATAAATAACAGAACAGTAAGAGTATTTTAGGCCAACACTATTGAATACATTCTTTATACTCTGTCTTGAGTCTGCAGAGCCATGTGTGCACTACAACAAGTAGTATTGCACCATCAATCAATGCTCCTGCTCTGTCTGTGTGTTACCCAATGTAAATGTTGTGTTACGTAGACCTGAATTTAGAAATGATACCTTAGTGGCTGAGTCTTGACCTTCCTCTTTGGCTGTGCATCCATCTGAGTGGTAGGGCATTCACCCCAACATGTGACAATGTTAGAGGGTGGTGATGAGGCTGTGATGGGGGATGAAATTGTTCAGTCACTCAGTCATTTACATGTCATGCCTAGTGAATTGCAAAAAAAAAAAAAGACAAAAAAAGACAAAAAAAAAAACACATTCCTTATAGTATCCCAAGAACAGCCTTATTAATCAGCTATTGTAAACTAACCAGCATCGACTGCCGTCTCCATATTTGGGTTCACAACTACCATTGGCAAGATTGACTTGTCGACTCCTCTCAAAGGCAGAGGGGTGAGGTGGCTGGCTTCACCATCACGTTTTTCTGCAGAGATGAGAAAGCCACTCCAAAGTAAGAACGTTTGCTAACTTCAAACTCAATCAAAAACACCTCTCCTTTCATTGTCATAAGGTGCTCCCTTCAGAAACTCGCCCCACACATTGCGAAATCTAGGGCAGTGTTTTTTTAGTAGTGCTCACTTTGTATTTATCTTCAGAGCCAGGGCTTTGAGTGAGACCCTCTGAACCCCAAGGTTATTTAGCCGTTTACTACTTTGATATTATAACGTTTAAGATAATTTTTGTAATGGGTACAGTGTCAAGTGATTTATATCTCAGACCTGCCAACCCAGCAAAATATTTTTCAGTACCAGATGTAAGTGCGAAAAGCGACAGTGACCTTGCACCAAACTGAGGTTCTCTGTCCCTTCCGAAATGCTGGTGCACGCACTATTTGTACATTTGATCCGAATTATATAACTATTCCTAAAAAGTTAATCTAAATGGACTTTCTATAACAAGATGTCAGAGTAGCCTAAAAGCAACCGCATGTAAGAACAAAAAATATTTGTGCCATGGGCCACACTAACATGATAAACAGCATGCAGAACAACCAGATAACTACACACACGGAAAGTGATGTAATTCTCTGCTCAGGTCACAATTACTCCACTATACCGTAAACACTACAGAAAACAGTTTGCTGATAAATTAAATTCAAAGCATGGGTGTAGATTTAATTTGAACATTGGGAGGAACATAAAGTGGAGGGTCTGGTGGTCAAACACTGAATTTTCTGCATTCTGGTAAATTCTTCCGGATCAATTTGTGCCTTTTATGCATCAATTTAAAGAAGAACATAAAATACAGTAACCCTTGGATTCACAATATATGGAATATAATCCAGTCAGTGTTATCAAACATTAGGTAGCCTAATGCTCTCAAACTACTTACTATGGTGGGCATAGGCCCATTTCATATTTTCAACACAGCCATGTATGCTTTACTATTATGTTATCTTTTCTTTGGGGGACGTAAATATGCATGTGACATATTCATGTCAGTGATTAATTGATTCATTTAAAGTATTATCCCCTGGACATTAATAGCTCATATGCTAATTTTCAAAACTTGTTTTTGGATGATAGGCTAAACTATAGCTGACATAAAACAGGGCTTGACATTAAGCATTTTGATGTACTTGTCCGAAAGGACAAGTACATTTGTCATTCACTTGTCCGAGTATAAAAGTTACTTGTCCGGGAAATAAAGTTACATTTATAGTGTGAATGACTAAAGGCATTTGTCCCAAGGCATATGTCCTCCTTTGACTAAAGAAGGTGTGCTGTAATAGAGGAATACTAGTTAATATCTTAACATAAAAAATTTTTTAATTTAGCTTACACTAACTGTATCACGTTGCATTTATCAGAAACAAGATAGCAATACATTACATATTGTAGCATATTTCTATGTAGGTTAACTGTAGTGTAGTCAGGTCAACTATTAAATATAACTATATAATAAACTAAGGGTTATTTACAAGTTACCAGCAGCCTATAGTTAATTATTTAAATTGACTATTTGACAACTATTTACAATAACCTGCTACATGTGAGACTTATTTTAGAGGAATTTGTATATTTTACAGAGCTTTTATTTTGAAGTCAATAAATCTGTTTAGCCTGAACACAGCGGACATTTTTTTTAAACTTGAATGAGAGCAGAGATGAGAGACGAGCGTGGCAGTGAATGGTTAATGCCGGGTATCCACTACATGACTTTTTTGTCTCTCACGATTGTTACCATGTCAGATTAGCCAAACATTGTGAGATATATTCTTGACGTGTCGTGGCAGGGAGACTGGCAACACTACACGTATGACACCGACCGATCACAGTATGCTGTCGTTCACAACCTGGCGCGAGATAATGTGTCATCGGGGAGGAGGGGTCAAGAAGTTGTCAATCATGGATACACAAGCGCTGTGGGTGATGCTGGGGATTTTATGCTCAGAGAGAGAGAGAGAGAGAGAGAGAGAGAGAGAGAGAGAGAGAGGAAAAAAAAAAAAAATAAAAAAATAAAAAACTTTGAAGCAGCTTTGGTTTGAATCTCTCCAGCTGTTAGGCATTTGTTAAAAAAAAAAAACAAGGCCGCACAGCGGTCCGACCAAGTTATACCTATCTACTGAATTATTACGTGCAAGCAGGGATTCTCCGATCCTTGCTCTCTCAAGCGCGCACACACAATGGCACAGCTCTGAAGCAGGTGGTGCAGATCCTCTCATGCCCTGGCTGTCAATAGACTAATCTGCAGCGGTACCGAACTATAAAGTTGGTAAACGTTTAGTAGCATACGCATTCATCCTATTGGTTAACGTGAAGGAATATGTCGGAGCACCTCGTATGGGTTGTCAAACTTGTCAAACAAGAAAATTTAAAAATAAATTCTAACATGCTAGTCTTTTCGTCGTGAGGCGCTCAGACGTCTCATAGCCGATCTTAGAATATGTCACACTACACGGAGTAACGGCGCCTGTTGTTGCACCAGACGAGCCACGTTCTGTCCCAACGCTGAAAATGCGTCGGTCACCACCAAATCGGGTCAAAAATCGTGTAGTGGATACCCGGCATAAAACACACGGCAATAGTTACATCATGCATATTGGTTTATATTTCACTATTACATTTCAGATGATCAGCCTGCGCTTACACGATTTCCCGATCGCTTAGCCATGCTTTTCAAATGTGCGTTTAAGCGCTGTAGTCAACATTACCTTA
>JAODTR010085404.1:0-14425 GCA_025399935.1 Amblyopsis rosae | reverse complement strand
ACTACCGTAGCAAAGACGTGAGCTATGTGTGCGCACTGCGCATACGTAATAGTTAAACGGCGCACCCACCTGGCAGATCAGAGAATAATACGACCATACAACTAGCAAAGTTTAAATGCCCACTACTATCAAATCAGCATTAACATTGAGAATTATATGTAGCCTATATAGGTCTTACTAATAGGTTTACAAGATGGATGGTGAATAAAATGTGTACGGACCCACCACCACCATATGCAAATTCAACAGCTTTCTTACAATGTCAGGAGGATAGTGACTGTCATATATCAACCAACTGTTTAGCTAAATACATTTTTCATTTACAATTCTTAACATTTCACCATAATTACTATCTGACAAACATTTTTGCCATTGCAATGTGCATGATTCAAAATGCAGTCTGTCAGTGATGCAAAGAAAAATGTGTACCATCTTTAGTGCAAATGTATTCACAATAGCCACACCAGTTACTTTTTTTTTTACTTTATTGTTCCAAAATAATAGTGTGTATAAAAAAAGCATAAAACAATGTAATAACATTATTTGTACTATATACATTATTTGAATGTGTAACATTCATTTGACTAAATAGGTAGCAAAGATCTTCAAAGTTTATTTTCTGCATCTTGCTCAATTGAATAAATAATAAAATAGTATTGAAAGCCATAGCGTTGTGATGATTGGAAAACATTCCTGATGGAAGTCGCCACAATAAGTATCCTAGATAAACTGTCTGCAGTTAACCTGAACAGACTGAAAAATGTAGCTATGCTGTCTCTTTGGCTGTCACGTAATGAGTCAAACTTTTACCGGTACACCATAAACAATATATCTTAAATTGCAGCTGCTTTTTGTAAAACAATGTTATATTTTGCCAACAAACACTTTCCAGTATCATACTTGGTAAACAAATGTATGTATATATGTATGTATATAACTGTCCTAAGTCATGCCTAATATTATGTTTATACGGCGCTATGCGGTTGTAAAATGGGGAGCTGCCCCCTTCCATTTATTTTTGCCGTTTAAAAACACACACATACAAACTTAACACTATTATTGTTACTGTGCATCTGTGTGGAGGAGGGTATATGCACTCTCTCCCCTACACGTTACAGCCATCCATCCATCCATCTTCATCCGCTTATCCGAAGTCGGGTCACGGGAGCCGCAGCTCCAGCAGCGAACCCCAAACCTCCCTTTCCCGAGTCACATTAGCAAGCTCTAACTAGGGAAACCCGAAACGTTCCCAGGCTAGTGTGGAGATATAATCTCTCCACCTAGTCCTGGGTCTTCCCCGAGGCCTCCTCCCAGCTGGACGTGCCTGGAACACCTCCCAAGGGAGATCCTTACCAGATGCCCGTACCACCTCAACTGGCTCATTTCGACTCGAAGGTGTAGCGGCTCTACTCCGAGTTCCTAACGGATAGCTGAGCTTCTCACCCCATCTCTAAGGGCCTCAGATTTAGCGGCGCTAATCCTCATCTCAGCTGCTTCACACTCAGCTGCGAACAAATCCAGTGGTTATGGACCGATGATGCCATCAGGACCGCATCATCCCCCCGAGTGTCCAAAATATGCGGCCTCAGATCAGATGACACGATCACAAAATCAATCATCGACCTTCGGCCTAGGGTGCTCTGGTACCACGTACACTTATGAGCATCCTTATGTTCGAACATGGTGTTTGCTATAGACAGTCCATTACTAGCACAGAAGTCCAACATCAAACGCCCGCTCGAGTTTAGATTAGGGATGCCGTTCCTCCCAATCACACCTCTCCAGGTGTCTCCATCATTGCCCACGAAATCTCCCAGCAGAACTATGGAGTCCCCTTCGTTGCTTCTTCGGGCTGTGCCCGGCTGGGCTCCGTGGCAAACCCAGCCCCCAGGCGCTCGCCATCGAGCCCACCCTCTGGGCCTGGCTCCAGATGGGGACCCCGGGCTTCCTCCGGGCAGGGTAACTTCTCCTCTCCTATGTTCTTTCATGAAGGGTCTTCTGAACCATTCTTAGTCTGGCCCCTCACCTGGAACCACTTTGCCTTGGGACACCCTACCAGGAGCACAAGGCTTCAGACAACACAGCTCTCAGGGTCATAGGGACACACAAACCTCTCCACCACGATAAGGTGATGATTCCCGGAGAGGATGTTACAGCCAATGCAACATTTATTATGAGCTATTTATTTATATTAACTACTGTGGGACAGGTCAAATCCGTCTGTAATCTGCTCGCGTGCATGGCAGTCCAAATGAGGAGAAAAAACTCTTCAAATTTAGTCCCGTCTGAATTTGGGTTCTGCATTATGCTAGCTTTGCACCATACCGTTCAACATGCATGTACCAAACCGGCAACGTCTGTACCGAATTGTAAATGTAACATGTTGGTTTTCGATTGGACTATGAGTTGCCTACTGTTATTTATGGATAATTATCTTATATTATTAAGTCTTCATAGGTGAGTAGTTCACAAATGTATTATATGTATTATAGGTGGTCTGACAAAAGCGTTGTACTGTCCTACTTTCTATTGTACAATTATGTGCACAAACTGAAAACCCACAAACCATCCTGCCACTTGCTTTGATTTTCTTATTTTTTTTACAGGTTATGAAACATTAATTATGCGTTTTTAATGGTATTTTTGAGAACGAGTAGGAAAGACAATCGATAATGCAAAGCCTATAAAATGGTATTCCGGACAGCCCTTCTGTCTAAGGTTAATATTTTTGTGACTTGATTGAGCAAACCATATCAGGATACAATCACAACAGAAAGGTGCAAACAATGCCTTTCTCAGACCAACTGCCTACAATCACTTAGTACAAAAGTTAAGCAACTCACCATTCTGTAATCCATTTGTCCAAGGAACGCTGTTGAATCATATTAGCCGGGAGACATGTCTTATCTTCATATACTGTCTGTTAGAACACATTTTTCATGTAAACCATTGCATTATGGTATCAAAATTGTGGCCACACTCTGATCTTTCAAAGGTCACAATTTCTAGCCAAAAAATAAACAAAAAAGAACTACTGCATAGATACTGCAGCTATGCAAGTAATTGTTTCATTAGTAACTTATTTTATTATGTTATTTAGAACCGTAAGTATTTTCTTTTACTGCGTTAAAGAAAAATGTATTGGGATTACATTAGGCGTTTAACATATTGCATGGTTACATTTATTGTGGCAAAAATATCAGGCTGAACAATATGTGTACTTGGCATTGTTTGTTAAATTGTTCCTTTCATTCATGCTTGGAATTCTTCAACTGCAATAAACCTTTTTATTATGTTTAATAACTATTAAAACCATGTATTCCTTTCTGACTTCCACTCTCTAGTATTTGGAGTTGTTGCGGTCTGTTCAGAATCGTCCAGCCAAGTGTCTGACCATCATGTGGGCTTTGGGCCAGGCTGGATTTCATGACCTCAGTCAGGGACTTCGAGGTGATTTATTATTTTCCAAAACACACACAATCCCTATCTCCTTTTTTCTTAATATTGTCATGAAAGTCTGCTGGAAAAAAGGTTTTCTCCTGGTTAATGAAGCCAGTGTGACCCCTGGGGGAACCATTTCAGGGCATCTGGGCATGTCTTGGGTCATCAATATAGTTAGTTATAAACAGGGTAGCCGCGGTGTCGTAAAAGTATTAAAAAGGTATGGAATTTAATATCCTCAAAATAAGGCCTTAAAAGTATTGAATTTCACAGTATTTAATATTTGTTAACGGTCTTAAAAGTATACTATTGTTATTTCGTAGCCTAGTGATTGCTCGGGGTTGTCGATCTGGAAGTCGACAATTTTTGGAGTTACATTGTTTATTTAAATGCATGTGCTGCTCTGAATTCGCTTCACACACCCAGTAGCACTTCCATCTAGACTGTACCGTAGAAATCTAGACTGTACCGTAGTTATCTGCAGACCGCGGTAAACCCAGCATGAAATTTGCTGCAGTGTGGAAATGATTCAGTGCGATGAAGACATTAAGTTCTTCTACTCTGGTAAAATTTGCATAGCCTTGTTTAGCTTGCTATCAGACTAGACATTTCAGAAGTTTAGCGTCAATATATTTTATAATAAAATATAGTGAGCAAATTTTTAGCAATCTTTTTTTTAGCAATTCATCACGTTAAGCACATGCTGCCTGTAGCTAAGGGACCGTCAACTTATTGCCTACTCAAAACAAACGATAGCGATTATAAGGTACCTTAAAATTAAAAGTGCTACTTGACTTCAACAGCACCTTTTTATATTTTCAGGTGAGGGGATCATAAGAGAAGCGTACAGCTAGGTCCTTTTTAAATTAAAACATTTGTAAAGACTGCTCATTTCCTGACTGTAGAAGTACCGAGAACAAACCGCCTGCTTCAGATATGCATATACGTTTAAATTATTATATTGTGTAATGTTTATTTGTGAAAATGTTTTTCATAAATCAAAAATAACAACACTTGTCTTACTTTGGTCACCCCTTCTCTGAAGGTGTTGAAGGGCCTGACTGCACACCACTGATAACATGTAAAAAATTTAATAAACACAATTTAAGCAGGAGATCTATAAAGATGATCATAATAATAAACTTAATTTGTATAGCACTTTAAGATTGCATCTTAAAGTGCTTTACATAGAGGGAATACATGCACAATCATGCTTCCCAGATGGAAATACAGAAAAACATAAAATTATATTATAAATTATAAAATGTTTAAAGGGATGAAATAAAAAATAAGATGTAAAGGAAGGGCATTTCCTTTCTTTCCTGCTGCTATAATCATGTCATAATGCGTATAGCACCATGCAGTACTTGCAACATTCACATTGTTGTGACACAATATGTTTGCGAAACATTTGCATCTGCACATATATAGAGGAGAACACACGGTTATGCCGTATATGACGGATCATCTGTAATAAACTGAACATTAGATAATCTGTTAGATAGTGTATACCGTACTCATTTGAAAATGAGTACACATAACCACGTTCTTTAAATAGGCTATATCAGTATGTCTTTAGAGCATGACTATAGGCTATATCAGTATGTCTTTAGAGCACGGCTCACTTACTAACACTCAGTAGTAGGAATTACTGACATCTTACAGAGACAACAGCTTGTAGTGTATAAAGTACCTGCAATACTCACAATATAACAGCAGATTAAGATAGACAACAGACCCATTTAGTTTAAAATAAAGAAATGACTAAATAAATACATAAAATAGTAAAGTTATTAAAATGGGCATTTCCCTTATCCTTGCTGTCAGAATGTGTAAAGTAATATATAATATAAAGGCAAAATAATAGCAGATTAGGATAGACAACGGACATGTCACGTGTACCATTTACTGTAGCAGTGGACGGTTGGGCTGATTACTTTAGATCTGGTGGGGCTTACCTCTGCACAAAATCTTGGTTCTGGAACCGTTATTCTGGATAATGGATGTACTTTATTCTACTCTGGAGTTGCCCAAGGCGTGTCTCGTACCCATGAGGGTTTGCCTCACGGTTACGCCTACGGGTTGTGGGGGTGGAAAACTCTGACTATTGTCTGTGCGTATGCACCAAAACAGCAGTTCGGAGTATTCAGCCTTCCTGGAGACCCTGAATGGAGTCCTGAATGGGGCTCCAGTAGGGGACTCCATAGTTCTGCTGGGAGACTGTCTAACAAACACCATGTTCGAAAATAAAGATGCTCGTGTGTACATGGTACCAGAGCACCCTGATTGATTTTATGATTGTATCTGATCTGAGGCTGCGTGTTGTGGACACTCGGGTGAAGAGAGGGGCAGAACTGGCTACCGACCACCGGTAGCCAGCTCTGGTGGTGAGTTGGGTCAAGGGGTGGGGGAAGACTGTGGACAGACCTGGTAAACCCAAACAAGTAGTGCGGGTGAACTGGGAACGTCTGGAGGGATGGCCCCATATCCATGAGATCTTCAACACACACCTCCGGCGGAGCTTCTCTGGCATCCCTGTAAAGGTTGGGAACATTGAACCTGAGTGGGAAATGTTCAAAGCTTCCATTGCTGAAGCTGCAGAGAGCTGTGGTCTCAAATTCTTAGGGGCCTTAAGGGGCGGTAACCTTCGAACACTGTGGTGGACACCGTTGTCAGGGAAGCCGTCCGACTAAAGGAGGAGGCCTTTTGGAATATGTTGTCCCGGAAGACTCTGGAGATGGTTGCAAGGTACCGACTGGCCCGAAGGACTGCAGCATCTGCTGTAGCAGAAGCAAAGCAGTGGATGTGGGAGAACTTCTGAGAAGTCATGGAGAAAGATGTTCGGTCGGCCCCAAAGGTGTTTCTGGAAAACCGTCCACCACCTCAGGAGGGGGAAGGGGGGAACCATCCAAGCTGTGTACAGCAAGGTAGGACACTGTTGACCTAAACTGAGGAGGTATTTGAATCCGACTGACACACTCTATGGTAGAGACAAAGCTGGAGGTTGATGGGGGTTGATTGTCAACTACTCTGGGGGAGGTCAATGAGGTAGTCAAACAACTCCACAGTGGCAAAGCCCTGGGGATTGATGAGATCCATCTAGAAATGCTAAAAGCTTTGGATGTGGAGGGGATGTCTTGGATGACTATTCAACATTGCGTGGAAGTCGAGAACAGTGCCAAAAGAGTGGCAGACTGGTGGTGTGCCAGTTACAGGGGGTATCGCACTACTCAGCTTCCCTGGTAAAGTCTACTCCAAGGTACTGGAGAGGAGGATTCGGCCAATTGTGTATTCCGTTCTGGTCGTGGAACATTGTCCTGGTCGTGGAACCAGCTCTTTACTCTCGCAAGGATCCTGGAGGGTGCCCTGGGAGTATGCTCTTCTGGTCTGTATGCGTTTTGTGGATCTGGAGAAGGCATATGACCGGGTCCCCGGGAGGTGTTGTGGGAGTATAGGGCAATCCAATTCCTGTATGTCAAAAGCAAAATCTGTGTACAGATTCTCGGTAGTAAGTCGAATTCATTTCAGGTGGGGGTTGGTCTCCGCCAGGGCTGCGCTTTGTCACCAATCCTGTTTGTGATATTCATGGATGGCATCATCGGTCCGTGACCTCCAGCACTCACTGGATCGGTTCGCAGCTGATCCAGAGAATGGTTAGAGAATGACTCTTACCCCAAGTGAAGGAGTTTAAGTACCTCTGGGTCTTGTTCGCGAGTGAGGGGACTATGGAGTGGGACATTGGCCGGAAAATCTGGAACAGCAGGAGCGGTATTGCAATCGCTTTACCGCACCATTATGACGAAAAGAGCTGAGCCGGAAGGCAAAGCTCTCGATCTACTGGGCAATTTTTGTTCCTACCTTCACCTATAATCATGAAGGGTGGGTCATGACCGAAATATCTAGATTACGGGTACAAGCGGCCGAAATTAGTTTTCTCAGGAAGGGTGGCTGGTGTCTCCCTTAGAGATATGGTGACAAGCTCGGCTATCCGTGAGGAACTCAGAATAGAGCCGCTACTCCTTTGCATCGAAAGGAGCCAGTTGAGGTGGTACGGGCATCTGGTAAGGATGCCCCCTGGTCGCCTCCCTTGGGAGATGTTTTCTGCATGTCCAGCTGGGAGCAGGCCTCGGGGAAGGACTAGGTGGATATATTATATCTAGGCTATTACATAAAACAATTTCTTTCATTAAACTAGATTAAAATGATAAACCAAAAAAAAAATTGTGTTAATCATTTCTTGGTGTAAACAAAACAAAAAATGAACAACACTGGGTAGCACCAGTGTGTTATAAGGGGTGCAAACTTGTCACTTTTCGGCAAAATTCGCCGTTTTGAATCCAAAGTAGGTAGTTTATATGAATCCGTATAGATCCGAGGAGTTTTGGAAAATGGAGTGTTCGGGGGGTGGGGGGTGGGTATCTGCTTCAGTGAGGACAGTCACTGGGAATAAAATGAGAACCTTCTGATTTGTCCAAAAAATTAAACCAAGTGGTTCCTGGCTTCTGTGAGTACAATGAAGACTGAGAGGGCTGTCGGGATGGACCGAGGTACGAGCGTTTTTAATAGGCACACTGTCTTTTACAGCGGGGCATTCCAATCTATTCCTATATTGAGAACTCAAAAAGGCGCAGACACCGCCCGCCCCCTTGTTGCAGTGCAGTGACATGATTCGAGTGGCCGGTGGCTCTGAAGTTGGTTGTAAACTAAGCCTACATGTGAGCATTTTCTAATTTTATGGATTATATTTTATTTAACATCAGTCAAATCTTAATTTTGTAGCTACGGTTTGGTAGGACGACTTGGTTTTATTTCTCGGGGTGCACGTAAGTGCACTGATCAATTTAGCTGGTTGTGCCAATACAGACACTGGAACTTTGCTTGAAGAATTGGATTCGAGAAACTTGCCACACACAATTAATAATACTAAGTTAGGGAATTTAATCTTAGAACAATTGGAACAATAAGAAGCCCGAGGCTCTGTGGTTCTCCCTAAATGTTATATTTCCATGCGTTTTGTTAGCTAGCGCATTTACTGCATCAGCGAACAAATTCTTGTTATTATGTAAAACAGATTAGTTAAAGAGCGTGTAAGGCAAGTACAGAGATTTATTTCAAATTACTTTATATGTTAAAAATACATACCTTTTAAACATGTGAAGACATGTTTAGTATTGTATTGTAGGATAAACTATTTCATAATTTCTCTGTTCAGGATTTTTTGGGAGGGCCAGAAACGGGGGACTATATACGTAGATGATCCCCCCCCAATTTGCATACCCCTCCCCGTAACACCACAAGGATATAAAAGTGTAGGGAGCGTTCGAATCAGCTCAGTATTTATCCTGCTGCGATGCAATTAGCCTACTAAATTGACCGTCCTTCAACAGCCTACAATTCCATAGCTAAATCACTTACTGTCCTTTAACAGCATACAATCTGATAGCTATGCCTTCATTGCAGAAATAAGCACACAATGTGTGCTGTGTGTTTCAGAGTCAATGCGCATTATTTGAAAGCTGCTGGTTTAGTAGCCTAGCCTACCTGCTAACACCCGGCTGCCAAATCCTGTCTATATTCTCGTGTTCAAATCAGCATCTAAATAATCCAGCTGTCTTTATATAGTTCAATCCTCTTTCCAAAAGAAAATATAAACCACATATCCAAACGAAAAAATCCAATCCAACAAGGTGTAGACTAGATTTGCTTGACAAGAACAGCATCTCACGGCATATGCAGGTGTCGTGCAAAAAAGTGGTATGTTAAAAACGGATTGCTGCCCACGAGAGCACACACAGCCCTATATTATAACCAATCAAATTCAAAGTGAACACACAACTTCTAAAATGCACGTCTACATTTTCCAATCAATGTTCGGCTGAGGATACTTTTTTGGCACACTGGTATGGAGTTTAATGTAGAACACGCAATGGGTGTGGTTACAGCACCTTCTGTTTACACACCCCCAGCATTTGAGAACAGATAATGCTGGTTATATTTTCACCCTTTTGAAATGTTATTTTATATACTTGCCGACTTTATTTATTCAAATTTGGCTGGGTGGCTAATATTACCTTTTTCTGTAGTGTGACAAACTCAAAACACAAATGTATATCAGCTTTACACAATCTTTAAACCTACTTTAAGCCTACTTCAAAATTTTGACAATTAAAATTATGATGGTATTTTTACAACCCTACAAAATGACGGACAACGAGAACGAGAGCCTACTGCAACCACTGAGTTAACATGGATGGCTGAGAAGTAGCTAAAAAATTGAAAACTTGAAGGTGACAAATGCCAAGCTCACCAAACGACATGGGTCTTAAAAAATAGAATTGATATTATTTTAACAGCCAAATATTTGTTTGCTTTGAAGCTGATGGTTGCTTTAGAGTAGCGGCAGCCTAATACAACAATAGCCTATAATGTAAAAAAACTTTTTTAAGGTCTCGGCCTCATCTTGGACTCGACCGCATTTTTACTCTGTCTTGTCTCGGCCTCAGACCAAGAGGTCTCGGGATTTTACTTCAAGACCGGTCAAGACCACAACTGCGGGAATATAATTATTGCCGCTCAGTGTATGTCTAATTATAATTTTTGTGATTAGAATAAAAATCCTTCCTTAAATTTCTAATGTTTTACTTTACGATTTGCCACTGAGCAGGCCGGCTGGCCGCAACTGTAGCGCATCGCGCTGCCTCTGTGTGTTTGTCAGACTCGGCCAAACTAATACTCAATGTTGAAGGGAGATACGAGCGGCCCCTCCCATCTTGGACTGAGCCTTAAAATTCTAAGGTCTGATTGGCCCAAGCGTTTTAGCAGTATTGAATAGAATGCAAGGTGGTGCACAAGATATTTATTCATTTTAGTTTCTTATCCAACTAAATTGAGTGCAGTGCAGACAAATTAATAGGTGTGTAAAAATTGAAAGACGAGCATGTTCATATGGAATTTTGGTGTAAAATGTAAAAGGCAGAACACACAGGCCTACGGTGCATACCAAGCCAAGTTGACAGTCAGCAGCCTGGAGACGCAGTACGGGCTATAGACTACAAAAGATGTCAGGTACAAGCAGAAAAATTTTATAAGTTTAGATAAGCATAATTAAAACATCCAAATGATAGCTATTTTAATTTTTCTAAAGTTTAGTCTGTTTGCTAGAGTTGGTAGGCTAATAGCCTAGCTAATAGGATTAGGTTGTTAAAATTATTAATTTAATAAGCACTCATAAAAAAACAAGTTGAAACTATTGTGTGAATTTATTGTTTTCTGTCTGGCCTATCCTTATTGTTAGACTTTGCATTCCTGATTCCTGCATTTCTTTTGAAAGCAATACAGAATGCCTGACACTTATTGCATTATATTCTATTATATTCTATTATATTTTAAATTACATAAGGACATTAACACCATAAGGATACAGACAGGAAATGCAGGAAATGAAGTGTTTTATGTTAACAATAATATAAGCTGTTATACAGTCAAATGTGTAATTTAATAGGCTTTGTACAATATTTAATATTCCCCTAAATGTCTGATAGATTCACCCCAGAGTGTAGACTAAATTTCTATTTGCCAACAAGATCTACTCTAGACAGTTCTCGGGCCAGTTGGCTTCAAAGTCCAGTGCCGTTTTTCAGTCCCAGTCCGACTCATCGACCTAATTTTGTTCATGTCTGTGAAGTTGGTTATTAATAGGCCTACTTTCCTAATGCGTGTATTCAACTGTTTACCCATAAAGAAAATACTACGTAACGTCATGCCTCCGTCTAATCCAACAATGTTAGGTGATGAATTGCACACATGCATAATATAGGCTACTGCACGGTCAATACATTATATGCAAGAAGGCTATATATCTTGCAATATAGGACTTGAACTGGTCTGGTCTCGCTCTCGCTCTGCCTTGGTCTTGTCTCGGTCTCGGAACACTCTGGTTTCGGTGAAGACTCTGGTCCCGGATTAGTCGGTCTCAACTACAACACTGCTGACACGGATCTCTGGTTTAAAGGGTTAAAATTATCGGAAATGGTAGAATCCGCTTCGCCTATTCCCTTACATTGAGCTGATTCTCATCCGGTTCAGCTCCGTGTGGTGTGCAAAAAATCTAGATACATTTAAGTTTCCCAGACGCAGGCCCAGCATTCAACGTGGGTTTGTCAATGAACACGACATAGTGGAATGTCAATCCGCTTCAAGCAACGCACTGAGCTGGACATTACATAGCGCATCCGCTCAAAAGGTTAAGGTTCGTTATAGTTAAAGCCAGGGATGTTGCTCGCAGACACTGCTTTTTCTCACGGGAGTAAAAGTTCTTCTGTCTTGCGTGTTTAGACTTGTCCCGATTTAACATAGGCTTAGCTGTTCATAGCTCACCTGAATAATTGTCAGTATGTTAATGTAGCCTATTCATGATTCTATATCATCACTGTCCTAAACATGCTAGTCTAATTTTTAAAGCCTAGGCCTACTACAGTCAATGAATTCTTGATTGCAAGTATTAAACAACATAAATCATGAGGAAATGGAGTGGAAGGGAGGGGATAACATATTTATTCATATAGCCTAGTTAATGCTATGTGTGATTTTCAACAGCCTACCAAAGCTGATGTTATAATACAAATGTATAAAGTTATGTGGAGGGGTAACGATACAAATTAATGAACAGCCTACAGCCTACTCATTTTGGCCACAAGCTTAACTGGCTTGGTGGCCTGAGTGGCCAGTTGACATGTTTTAGTATACCCCTGAATACAACACAACTCAACATTTGAATGTCTTGCTTTAAACTCACCGTCTACAACTTCTGCTCTGACTGTTGTCTACATACCTTCCTAAACCATCTGACATGTTTTTAAATGAATTGTCCTCATTATTTAGGCTATTTTAAAATAAGCGAGATAAGTCTCCCAATGTACTGCTTAAGTGATATTAAACAGTACATTGCGACTGGCAGCAACGAGAGACAATTGAAAGTCAATAATTCAGCGAATTCAGTGATGACAGATGACATAACAGTCGACAAAGCGAAGTGAGTGGTACAGAGTTATACTAATCTCAACAGGCGACGCGATTGAGGCGACTGCAAATGGGAGCTAAGGATATCATTAACTGACCGATTGATGGAAATATTGTGAGTGGGAAATATACGAGCGGGATACCTAGACAACCAAAGCCTGGAATTTAAACAAGCGACCAATTTTCGGCTACAAATCGATGGGCCACGAGAAAGTGGAAATGAAACACTAAACAGAGTCCCACTATAAAAAAAATATTATAGGGTAAACACCGTCCGTGAAACAGAATAAAAAATAACTAATGTGAATGACTAATGATTTTTCAAACAAGTGTAGCGCCATCTTGTCCTACCGTCGAACGTGATGTCACTAGGTTGGTTGGCTTCTTCAGTCCAATCTGACTCCTAGCTAAATCTACAAGCAGCACTGACTAACAAGGACAGTCAAACTTAGAATCGATATAATCGTCATTCTTGTACTGCTCCTGGATGCAGCACATTTTTTATAGTCCAAAACAATATAAAATTGTCCACATACTAACTTACATACTACTACTATTGGCTACACTGCACTAAAACGAACTCCTCCAGTTAGCCTTGACGCTAGGGTTGGTGTAGCGAGGACTTTGTAAACAATGCAGTGTGGAGGAGATGGTTTCAGTACTGGCAATTTGCCAAACAAGCAAGTCTGACCTGATGTTGCTCTAAAGGTGTTTGACTTCCTCAGGTTGGATGTAGCCTACAGACCACCGAACATGCCGCCGACCCAGTCCACGTAATAGTTAAACGGCGCTCCCACCTGGCAGAGTAGAGAATAATACGACCATACAACAAGCAAAGTTAATATGCCCACTACTATCAAATCAGCATTAACATTGATAATTATATGTAGCCTATAATAGGTCTTACTAATAAGTTTACAAGATGGATGGTGATTGAATTGTGTACGGACCAACCACAACCATACGCAAATTCAACAGCTTTCTTACCATGTCAGGAGGATAGGGACTATCATATATCAACCAATTGTTTAGCAAAATTTATTGTTAATTTACAATTCTTAACATTTCACCATCAATTACTATCTGTCAAATACATTTTTGACATTGCAATGTGCAGTATTCAAAATGCTGTCTGTCAGTGATTCAAAGAAAAACGTGTACCATCTTCAGTGCAAATGTGTTCACAATAGCCACACCAGTTACTTTTTTTTTTACTTTATTGTTCCCAAAAAATTGCATGAAACATAATGGTATAATGTTATTTGTATATTGTGGAATTTACAATAACTATTACATTAATTTGACTAAATCGGTAGCGAAGATCTTCAAAGTTTATTTTCTGCTTCTTGCTCAAATTAATAAATAATAAAATAGTATGGAAAGCCATAGTCATCTCTGCCAGGATACCAGAGATACTGGAGGCTAACCCCCTGGTGGATACAGTGGTAGCCCATGTGGGCACTAATGATATATGGAAGCAGCAGTCTGAGATTTTGAAACAGGATTTTATCCAGCTCTTTGAGATATTACAGGAGGCCAGACTGACTATCTACATTTCCGGACCAGTTCCTTCGCTAGGTCGTGGGATAGGATGCTTTTCCAGGCTCCTGAGTCTCAACACATGGCTTTCCAATGTCCGTAGGCAGTATGGTGCCAGTTTTATTGACAATTTTAATTTGTTATGGGAGCACCATGACTCATTTAAACCTGATGGCATTAATCTGAATGCCAAAGAATCAAAGTTACTCTCCTCTAACATCAGCCACGTCGTCCTGCTCCACAAACACAGTCAGCATGAACCTGACCACATAGATTCATCATCATCCACATAATCACATGATTGACTAGCAGGTACACTATCCACTACTCATCACTACACAACCAAGTTACCCTGCATTAGTCACTGCACCACTAGATCCCACAGTAATAATAATGACACACCCAGCTCTTCAATTATACCTGTCAT
>JAODTR010085383.1:2269-14427 GCA_025399935.1 Amblyopsis rosae | reverse complement strand
TTACATTAGAGGTAAACCAGTTTGCCCTGTGTTTACATTAAAGGTAAACCAGTTTGCACTGTGTTAACATTAGAGGTAAACCCGTTTGCCCTGTGTTTACATTAGAGGTAAACCAGTTTGCCCTGTGCGTGATGCTGGCATGCCTGTAATTAAAGAATATAACATAAGACTTAACATAACCCTTCCCACGCTCTCACTTCCATAGCTATAAGTGCTACTTTGGCAACACATTTACTGTAGTGTTCCAAAAGTCAACGGTTGCAGATTTGTCATATTGTCTACGATTGCAAATTTCAACATGTAAGTTCACAAAGGACACATTTATTTCTACTACTCTTGTGTTTTCTCTTTGACTTCAAATTCAATTCACGTGTATGTGAATGTTTTATAAAAATGAAACATAAATTCAGATTTGGTTCTACAAGCTCTCACGTCGTATTCTACAAGATCTCACAGCAAGTCTACACACTCAGATTTAACCCCTTGGTCCATCATATATTTGTGCTGTGTGTATTTATATGTAACTAATGTACTGCTTATGTTTGTCAATGTCTCTCTTAAGAAATAGATTATTAATCTCAAGGAGACTAACCACGTTAAATGTGATGTGTCTCTAGTGCAGCAAGACATCAGCTTCAGCCTTGACCATGTGACAGAACAGCAGCATGAGATAATAGCAAATTCACAGCCATGTGTCTCCAACACTGCTGAGTAAGCAACAACCTCCAGTGCGGAAAAATGAATACAACCGCGACCAGTACCAAAATCTGTAGTTCCCCGAATAGCCACATGAGGGTGGCTCCGAAAGAGAGTCAAACCCCGGAGACCCCTATGTCAACTGTCCAACTTTTCAGCAGAAATACTTGTCTACCAACTACAGCTGTAGTCATTAGTACACACTTTAGAACTACAACGGAAGAACTACAACTGTACACATCTATGGGCGACGTCACGAAGGGTTTGTACGTGTATATATACGGTCTGACCTGCTTGTCTAGTGACCTGCTGTGACTAGACTAGACAGCTGTGCAGTTGAAAATATAAATTTTGTTAAAATAATGTATTAATTTATAGAGATTTGTTACGTGGAGTGCCAAGCTCCGCCTCTAAAATGTAGCCCGGGTCTGCTCAGCCAATAGGAACTGTCCAGTGAACTTGCTGGTCTGTGTTGCCGAGAGCTCACCAGTTGAAGCTGAGGATCAGCGTGTGTCTCCTCATCCTGGGGGTCCTGATGAGGTCCATGAAGGAGGCCGTGCTGCTGCCTGCGCTGTCGTCCATCATGGCCTGCACACATGGCAACAGTCACGCATGGCAACAGACGCACATGGCAACAGTCTACAGCATTATTATCTAATAGTTTGATTGGAGGATGAGGTAGAGGGGGTGTCTGATTGGAGGATGAGGTACAGGAGGTGTCTGATTGGAGGATGAGGTAGAGGGGGTGTCTGATTGGAGGATGGGGTAGAGGGGGTGTCTGATTGGAGGATGAGGTAGAGGGGGTGTCTGATTGGAGGATGAGGTAGAGGAGGTGTCTGATTGGAGGATGAGGTAGAGGAGGTGTCTGATTGGAGGATGGGGTAGAGTAGTGTCTGATTGCCTTGGTGTCACATGATGAAGCCATCTCAATGTTCTTGGAGAGCGTCCGTTGGTTCTCCTTGGCCATGGCCTCTGTGATCCGCATAGCCTTGGCTCTCTTGTTCTGAGAGAGGAGCCAGCGTGGAGATTCAGGGATGAACCTGTGACACAAGCGTCACATTCAGGCGGTTTACAGTGTGCAGGCGCCGGTGCACAAGCTCAAAGTTGAGCTTGCACTGGATGTTAGGTCTTTATCTACTATACAAAATATAAATGAACATATACATAAAAACATTGTGGCAATCAATCTGTATAGAATATTAGATTAGATAGGTTTTTAAAGCATTCTTAGTTTGCATCTTCAGCGACCAAGCATGACCAAGTCTCAAGAGCTGACGTCACATTACATTTCCAATCAAGTCAGAACTACAACAGTAGAAATACAATGGCTGAACTACAACAGTAGATAATCATCAGTAGAAATACAGCAATAGATGAACAACGATACAACGACAACTGTAGATAGACAATGGTAGAACTGCAAGGGCAGATGAACAACGGTAAATAAACAGTAGATCTCCAGTAGTAGATGAACAACGGTCAAACAACGGCGTCAGACGAGCAACGAGGCGTGTCTCACCAGTAGTAGGACAGGAGGAGGATGTAGGGGACACTGATGACCACCTGTAGCCAGCGCCAGTCATGGATGAAGTAAGCCAGCAGGGGCAGGAGGAGGATCCCGAAGCTGAAGATCATCTGGTAGAGCACGCCCACCGTTCTCCTGTGCTCCACGCCCACCAGCTCTGTGACTGACAGGGAGGAAGGGGAGCGTACTCAACAAGGGGGGATTGGGGTTCCCTAGAGGCCACAAGGAG
Organism: Amblyopsis rosae; assembly: GCA_025399935.1. Classification (NCBI taxonomy): domain Eukaryota; kingdom Metazoa; phylum Chordata; class Actinopteri; order Percopsiformes; family Amblyopsidae; genus Amblyopsis; species Amblyopsis rosae. The sequence continues at coordinate 11,977 of JAODTR010085383.1, read as the reverse complement.
CTTCTTGAGTAGTCTCGTAGAGCCAATCTTTTTAATCCCGCCCACTTGACAGGAGAGGTATTATGATTGACATGCACAACGACCAACTACGTAACTCAGTGACAAAGTCGAACGTTGAATTTATACAGAGGATCTTTTTTAGGAACCTACCAACTGGCTGTTTTCAAGTATTGTATATTGTTAGATAAATAGACTATGGTTACTGCTTAAAATACATGTAACAACTGAAATTAGCAAATAAAGCACTGCACAGCGTAGTACCGGAATTACAGAGACAGACTTTATTGAGTCTGGCCACACGACGTTTGGAGGTCTGTAGCTATTGACTCTGCAGAAAGTTGCAGACTTCTGCGTACTGCGCCTCACCCCGCTCTCTGTCAATATATGTGGCCTACCACTTGTGTGGCTGTGTTTCTGTAGTTCCCAATAATTTCCACTTTGTTATAATACCACTATCAGTGGGCAATGGAATATTTAGTAGTGAGGAAATTTCACGAATGGACTTGCACAGGTGACAACCTATCACAGTACCACGCTTGAATTCAGCGAGCTCCTGAGAGCGACCCATTCTTTCACAAATGTTAGTAGAAGCAGTCTGCATGCCAAGGTGCTTGATTTAATACACATTTTATACATGGAAGTACTAGGAAAACCTGAATTCAATGATTCGGAGGTGTGTCCTAATACTTTTGGCAATATGGTGTAGCTCACACAGACGGACAGAAGTTTTATAGGCTACATCGAAAGAACTTCTACAGAAAAAACAGATCAGGCTTCTTATTGAGACTTGCTTTTATTGGTCAAAACATGCAGCCTTCCCAGGCCAGTTAAAGGCACAGGCGTCAGGAACCTGCTTTTATTTGAAGTTGTACGGTATATTCTATATATTTGGGGATTATTAACTGCTTTTGAGTTTTGTTTTGCAAAATATATACTTAATTTATTGATTTAGGATAATTGTTTATGCTATTTTATATTGAGTCATGTTAAAATCCCTGTTTAAAGCAATATAAAAACAGTTACATTCTGTATTCTTAGTCTGCTTTTATGTATCCTATCTCACAATATATCTCACAAATGACAAAATCCTCCAAGATGCAGAATATTGCTCAATCGGTTGTCCTTACTCAGCACATATCCAGCCATCCAGCCGCCCTTAACACCAAACCCAAAGAGACCCCTGAACACCAGCAGGAACATGTAGTTAGGGGCAACAGCCACCAGGATTCCCGTGATCCCGTTCAGCAGGTTGGATACCAGGAGACTCAGCTTCCTGCCGAACCTGGAGACACAGAGAGGAGGTACAGGGAGACAGAGAGGAGATACAGGGAGACAGAGAGGAGATACAGGGAGATGGGGGAGACAGAAAGACCCAGGAGACACTTTCATATTACTCTAATTTCAAATATGACATTTTCTCCCTTCAAGCTATTTTAAACATACCCTTGATTGACTGGCAATATGGCTGGGGGTGGGATGACAAATACTGACTATGAGCAACAAGCCTGTGAATGTTCGGCATAGCCTACAGTAAAGTAACAGTGGCATTACGTTAAACTCCACACACTATTTGACAAAGCTTTTACCACTACAAAATATGTGTGATCCAAGCAGCTTAGAACTACACTATATTGCTAAAGGTGTTGGGACGCCTGCCTTTACATGCACATGAACGTTAACGACATCCCATTCTTAATCCGTAGGGTTTAACATGGAGTTGGCCCACACTTTGCACTTGTATCGGCCTTAACTCTTCTGGGAAGGCTGTCCACAAGGCTTAAGAGGATGTTCATGAGAATGACTGGTCAGAGACGCTTGGTTACAAATAAGGTTACACCTGTGGCTATTAGCTAAATCAGAGGTTTTACATTATTAAGTTAAATGTTAGTAAGCTCCTTTTAGACACCACATATGGCCTGGAACAGGAAAATCACACCTGTCAGCTGTCAATCAATCACAGCCTCACCTGTCAGCCGTCAACCAATCACAGCCTCACCTGTCAGCTGTGTATCCCACAGTGATGCTCCCCACCAGGAACCCCACATTGAGACTGGCCTGGTACAGATCTAGCATCCAGGCATCCGCACACACCAGGTCAAACTGGGACCAGTGCACGCACGCACACACACACACGCACGCGCACACACACAGAGAAATTGTTTGGTGAAAGATTTTATTTATTTTTACTATTATATCATTATACAATTATACCATTATTATACTATTATATTATTACACAATTACTATTATACATTATATACACCAATGCTATTATCTAGTATTACCTTTAATGTGGCATTATAAGACCATGGTATACTGTATTTAATTACTATTACTCTATTACCTTTAATGCAATATTGTAAGACCATGGTATACTGTATTTAATGACTACTACTCTATTACCTTTAATGTTGCATTATAAGATCATGGTATACTGTATTTAATTACTATTAAATTGTAACTATTATTGTTCTTATATAGTTCTAAGGCAGTGAGTCTATATTCGTATTCAGCTGAGCGTAGAAGAACCTGAGCATCACCTCCATGACGAAGGTCCGCCTGCCCTCATAGTCGTACTCGTAGCCATAGCGACAGGAAGTGGTGGCGGCCTCACTGAGGTTGCCGGCGGCAGCGGCCGGTGCGTCGTCGCAGACAGCGGCGAGAGCGGTGGTGTTCCAGTCCACGTCGTACTGCCGGCACGCGCTCAGGGGGACCGGTCCCCCCGCGGAGGAGGAGGAGGAGGAGCTGTCCTCCAGGGGCGCCGTCATCCGCCGAACATCCACCGGGCTCCAGCCGCAGCTGCGCCCCAGCTCCGTGGCGGCGGGGTCGCGGCACCAGTGCTCCGGGGTGAAGCCCTGGAACACGATGCCCACGTAGACCCCGGCGAACGGCAGCGAGAGCAGGCTGAGCAGGGCGAAGATGCGCTTCTGGCACGGTCCAAACGTCCCAACCTCCACCAAGACATCGTCGAACGTCGCCATGGCTCTGAGACGTCTGTGTGTGTGTGAAGATCCTAAGCAGGTGAAGGAGACCGTGGCCTCTAACGATCACTGGCGTTACTGCTGATTAATGCACTGCTTGTTAAGTGGGCTAACCGGTCTGCTGAATGCTGAACGTGTAGATGGTGCTCCGCTAGATGAATACAAATGCCTTAAAAACAAGTGTGAAACTGTGGCTTAGGGAAGGGGGCTGGGGAGGGTCACTTACTGGGCCCGGTAGTGCCTGGCCTGGGTTTTTAAGTAGAATAAGAAGGAGCAAAGGTCGTTTGTCACAGTTGACCTTGTTGAACTTGTGTGCGTAACATCCCCATGGAAGGAACTGAATTCTCTCACACACACACACACACACACACACACACACACACACACACGCGCTGTTATTCAGTAACACAATTCAGGACAGACTTCACGGGGCGTTAGGCATGCTGATCTGAAGTCATTTCAGCTGAACATGTTCTCCATATGGATCTACAATTGATGACCAAGTTTTAATTCAGCAGGTTTACCTTGCCTTAATGATTTAGAAGTATTTTATTAATCATTACTACCATCTAAATGCAATACAAGAGGCCCTGCAGTGATTTATCAACTGACTATCGTTTAATGAGCGGCATTGTATAAAGGGTGACATGCGTAAATATGAACAAGAACAACAAATGGCAGCTCATTTTATTTATTCAAATAATGCTTTTTTTTTCTCCCACATCAATTTTCTTTAAATAGGAAAACAGGCAGTAAAGCAGTGAAACAGAGGACATAATTCACGTCAAATAAAACACATGGATGACCTCTGACCTCAGAGTCCTCATGCTGTGTCACTGCGCCAGCAGTGGGAAATCACGGTGACCCTGAGCTGGCCCGGACAAAGAGGCGAGCAGGCTAGAGAAAACATTTAAAGATGCAGTACAGGTACTGTATGCAACTTTTACTCCAGTATATTATCGTTACATTTCAATTACAGCCCGTCAGCAGTCAGTAGATCTGTGGCTACCCAATCACATGCCAGAGAGCGTTACCTACGATATGGCATAGGTAGGCCCACAGAGTACAGATCCTAACCAGTGAAAGTAACTGGTTTGGCACATGTGGGGTTCGTAATTTGTGGACCAGGTGTATTCACCTCCGCCTATTGGGTAGCGGTGTTCAATGGACAAGGGGAGCAGAGAATGGGGTGGTTTTTATTTTTGAGCTGATCAATTTCTCAATGTTCTTCAGCTTTGGAGGGTGCAATTCAAAAGACATTAGTCTCAAGCTGGTCATCGACTTCTCTGCCATCAACTGGTCTCCCCTGAGGAGGAGGAATAGTAGTCGCACATGAATAGCAATAAAGAGCAGCAGGCGTAACGACGCCACTAAACATCAGGCTGAGAGGGCTCATCAGTTTGAGGAGGCTTTGACGTGGACATGGTTAGCGTTTAGGAATGCATCTCTAAATCACCCAACACCACAGTTATGCATACTGTATTCATAGAATGATAAAGCAAATAAGACACCATAAGTCATTCATTAGAGTGAGTGCTATAACCATTTTACATATATTCCAAAAACTGATTGCAGAGTATGATTAGCTCAGTATGTTGCATTTCAGAACAATGCTTCATCCACTGACACAAATGCATCTAACCTGGACTCCCACTCTCAGATTCCTTCATATTTTACACAGATGGTAAATTAAGTGGAAGCATTATTCCTGTTTGGAAAAGGGATGGTATAATACTGGAACTTCATAATTATGGCACAAATTATACCTGGAGTGTTCTTACTTAAGTTTTTCTTTGGGAGTGTATCATTCATTAATAAATGTAAAAACGCTTTAGATATACCCTGGTGAACCAATAGCCCTATTGTTATAGAGTTCATATGGCTGAAATTATATATATGTATGTATACTATAATTAAGATGAATTAATCAGAGTCTGACCATGTTAAGAGGACGGAATTTAAAAGGTTCCAGATTCTTAGAAATCTCATACTTTAATCATTCCCTGTGTACTGTAACATGGAAGATCAGGCAACTAATGTCTTTCTTTAAATAAATAAGCCTAAATGAACTCGCCAATTACTGTGGCAACAAATAAACACAGAATGCTTTCAAAAATTAAACAAAAGGGCTCTGTCAGTTAATAATAAGTTAATACTTGTTTTGGACTGACTTCATACTCTATTCCACATAGTTGGCAACCATTACGATGACCCTGAACTAATCTAGAGAGACAATAAACCCTACAACTGTCCCGCCTAATGTCATGCGTTGGGCTCAAAAGGGTCGGGCACTGCTAAACACTCGGCTGTGTTTAGCAGTCACAACTGTCACAGCTCAGTAATGGCACCGCGGCTCCGAGAAGCCTCACGCCCTGTCCAAACCCAGAGCTCGCCCGCATCAACAGGAGTGTGAAAGGATGCTTCCACTACGCCTAATACATCTGGAGTGCTTGTCAAAACAAACAAACTTGCATAAACTGATATGTCCATCTCATTTTTCAACCTGTACCGTTCCATTCTCGCCGGCTGTCCATTCACACTTAAGGCCATCTCAGAAGAACACAAAAGAAATGAATCTCAGCTAATCAGCTCAATTAAATAATCCTGAAATAAACCGAACAAAAGTGAGAGCAATTCACCGATGGAGAGAATAACACACGGTCGCATATTACAGAACATTATTATCTATGTACATCGTCGAGACAAAATCAATCTGTCTAGTAACACAACTAAATAGGACGGTAAGGGTGTGATGGGGGCGGAGAAAGAGAAGGATCTGCTATCGTAGCAACTGTGAACTGCAGGGAAGAGAATCTGTTCCTTTACAATAAGGTATCATCTTGCGTCCACAAAGCACATACTTAAAGCTCCACCTATGAATAAAGGGAGACAAACGTCAGCTGGCCTGTGTGTGTCAGCATTGTTTGTTGGTTTGTTTGGAGATCTGGAGGAGCTCAGGTAAAATTTGCAGCCCAAGAAACACGTCCCAGAGGGTGGGAGGGGGGACCTTCATTAAGCGTCACAGTCACTTCCTGGTTACTGTCTTCGTTTCTATGGAGCCATTCAAAAGGAGAGAGAGAGGGAGGGAGAGAGAAAAGTCCTGATTGGACTGTGAAGGAGGCAAGGTAGGAGAGGCTTCAAACTCTGAGGAGGTCTTCGTCACTGTCGTCCTCGTCCCGTTTCCTATTGGCCGTCGACGCACCGTGGTTACGGCCAGGTGGGCGTGGTCTGCCGCCACCGCGGCTTTTACGCTTCCTGTAGGAGTCGTCGAGGCCTACCAAATCTTCATCGCTCTCCTCCTGGCAGGAGAAACACAGCAAACGCTTATATTAGGGATGGCACCGATGTGATGCTGAGATCGGAAATCGGGATCTGGATCGGTAACGGCAACAATTGGAGAGTTGTAACCGATCAAGCATCGGCCATGTCTAACCAACACAGGCCACACTATCAGCAACAGGTTACTAAAATGCATCCAAGTCCTAAAATAGAGATTGGCTGTCATTTACTCTGAAACTTAACTTAAAACTTAATTTAACACTGGAATCGGATCGGTACTCTGTATCGGGACTGATACAATTGGATTGTGACATTCCTAGTTAATATTGTATTTATTTATAAAAAATAAAATAAAATAAAAAAATTAAATATATATAGCTATGTAATATATATATAGCTATTATTGCTATGTTTCTCTTTTTGCTTTGGTTAATCAGAAGAAGCTAAAGTTCAAAGAGCTGATCTATACTCCATAGGTCTGATTTCACTTTTCTACAAACACATTTTATTTTAAAATAACCATTTTGCGCATAGTTGTATTAATAGCTGTCAATTTGCTCTAGCTAATCAGAAAAAGTATCTCAGAATTGGTGAATAACAACAGTTGGACATATGTTGTGACAATGCTGGGTAACTGAAATGAAGAAAGAAAGAAAAAAAATACTCTAGATAGAAACGGAGGACAATTTGCCTGAGCGGTGACACCCACCTGTAGCAATGCGCTGCGGAACCGGGAAGAGCAATTGGGGTCGGCGACGCCTCCCGCTTTCCTGGGACCTCCTGAGGAGGAAAGCACACGCACCCCCGGCACGCTGAGCACCTCATCCTCGCTATCCTCCTCCTCCTGACCGTCCAGTGAGAAGGGCCGCAGCCCGTCTGTATTCACCGGCTTGGTGGTGATATGCCCGTTTCCGTGGTTACTTTTGGAGGAGGAGGTGGAGGTGGGCGGGGCATCCATCTCCTCTATCAACCACTCCATCTCCTCTTCACCCCCCTCCTCGTCCACGCTGACCTGCGGGGAGAGAGGGAGAGCGTGAAGACTGCTTCCTACTGGCATCAGCCAAGCAGCGTTAGCACTGCTATTAGCCAAGCAGCATAAGCATTAGCATTTGCTAAGTAGCGTTAGCCAAGTATCATTAGCACAAGCCAAGTAGCATTTGCACAACCACTATAATAGCATTAGCATTTGCTAAGTAGCATTAGCATTAGCCAAGTATCATTAGCACAAGCCAAGTAGCATTAGCACAACCACTAGCTAATGGCACTAGCTAAGTATCATTAGCACAAGCCAAGTAGCATTAGCGCACAAGCCAAGTAGCATTGGCACAACCACTAGCTAATGGCATTAGCATTAGCTAAGCACCATTAGCATTAGCTAAGTATCATTAGCACTTGCACCATAGCATAAGCTGTTTTGTTCACTGATCATTCATTACTACCTTGGAGTATTTATAAGATGCCTTGCTTCCTCTTCTGAAAAAACCAGACACTTTCTTTAGGACCAGGTCCCTGCAAAGAGAGCACCTCAGTCAACACCATTACAAGACCCATTCATGTTGGGTCATTATTGAGCACATGCAGCTTCAATAGAAGGTGTACTGTCTGAGGAGCTCTTCCCAGTTTCATCAGATGAATGCTGCATTCCAGCATATTTCGGAACTCGGAAGTTCTGACATGGAGAAATAATATGAAACGCCCCCTCATCTCGGAATTCAATGTGGGAATCTCAAGTCCCGACATCATAGCAACGTGGCTATGCAAAGTTTTAATACATTTTACTTGTAAAACACATCGAAATGCAATTTAAGATTTAGCTACATTAATAAACTATAAAATGTATTAATGTAATGTAGTTATTAGCGGTTTTAACGGATCCAGTCAACAAGGCTAAGTATAGCACAGGAATGTCAATAGTTCACGTACGCAACAAGTGAGTCATTGATAGAGCGTTCATGTTTTACGACTTTCAACCTCGTACAAACTCGAACGCATAGAAGCTGCAACTGATGCGTTTCCTAGTATTGACTTCCCACCTCCGACTAGTAATGCACCGATATACCGATTGCCAATTTTCAGTCCACAAAATCGGCCGATACGAATACCGATGTTATACTTTTTATAGATATTATTCATGAATTTAAGACACATTTTTAATCCAGGTAAACACATTAAATCAAGAAAAGGCTAAATGACAGCCATTTAATTGAGAGATAGGTTTACCGTATCGGCCATTAGAAAGGAATATCCGACTAGCACCAATCTCGCATTTTTAGTGTAATAATAATAATTTTAGTGTAAATCGCACGAATCCGATCTCTTGCCAATCTATCGGTGCATCCCCACCTCCGACCAATGTCCACGCAGCATAATCTGACGTGGTGGGCGTGGCCTCACCTCCTCTCTCTCTTGTACAGGAGCAGTGCCAGCAGACAGACAGACAGAACCACCAATAGGACGCTCAGCACTGCCCCGATGGCCTGGCTCCGCCCCGACAGGCTCGGAAGCCCCTCCCCCTCTTCTGCGCCGTCATCGGTGGTGTCTCGGGCGACAGTGCTGCAGGAGGAGAGGGAGGAGGGGCTGCTATAATACGGTACATATACAATGTAAACTCATTAATAGTATATATACTATGTATATATGCAGTATAAACTCAGTATTAGTATATATACTATGTATATATGCAGTGTAAACTCAGTATTAGTATATATACTATGTATATATGTAGTGTAATCTCAGCATTAGTATATATACTATGTATATATGTAGTGTAATCTCAGCATTAGTATATATACTACGTATATATGTAGTGTAATCTCAGCATTAGTATATATACTACATATATATGCAGTGTAACTCAGTATTAGTATATATACTATGTATATATGCAGTGTAACTCAGTATTAGTATCTATACTATGTATATATGCAGTGTAAACTCAGCATTAGTATATATACAGTGTAACTCAGTATTAGTGTATACAAGCAGTGTAACTCAGCATTAGTATATATACTACGTATTTATGCAGTGTAAACTCAGCATTAGTATATACTATATATGCAGTGTAAACTCAGTATTAGTATATACTATATATGCAGTGTAAACTCAGTATTAGTATATTTACTACGTATATATGCAGTGTAAACTCAGCATTAGTATACATACTACGTATATATGCAGTGTAAACTCAGCATTAGTATATACTATATATGCAGTGTAAACTCAGTATTAGTATACATACTACGTATATATGCAGTGTAAACTCAGCATTAGTATATATACTACGTATATATGCAGTGTAAACTCAGCATTAGTATACATACTATGTATATATGTAGTGTAAACTCAGCATTAGTATATATACTACATTTATGTGCAGTGTAAACTCAGCATTAGTATATATACTACGTATATATGCAGTGTAAACTCAGCATTAGTATATATACTATGT
>JAODTR010085362.1:0-14429 GCA_025399935.1 Amblyopsis rosae | reverse complement strand
TGTGTGTGTGTGTGTGTGTGTGTGTGTTCATTATAAAGAATGAAATGAGACAATAACCCCCGGAGGGAGTTAACCATCTGTCAGCTGCTATGGTGACGACGTAACAGAAACCTAACCAAATATTGCCCTTTGGTTCATCAACATGGGGATGTGTAGGTTCTGCATCTGGTCGATAGCTTCGTATACGAGGATAAAATGGATCCATATGCTGAATTCTTTTTAGCGTAGGCCATTAGAAGCAGGCCAGAGGTTGTGGTGGGCTCATAATAATAACAGAATATCCACACTATGTGCACATATTTGAATTTAAAGCAAGTACAGTTTCACTATAGGATAGGGGCACCTGTTATGGTAACATTGTGCAGATATCATATGAACACACATTTAAGTGCCATGTGCAGGCAGAATAATATAGCAAGTTTTAGCCCAATCAAGGTGTTGTAGTTAAACAAGCTTGAATACGACATTTTTTCGAGAGCTTGGCTCAGTAAGGCCATTTAAAAAAAGTACGAGAATATTGCATGAGTCCATTGTTTCGCCTGAGGACACTTCAACAAGGCTCTAAACATCACAGATGGACCTTCAAGCCCTGTCAGATTACTTAACTGAACAAAACTGAAGCTGAACAGTGTGTAGCCTATAGCTGCAAACACCAATTCTGTCTGCATGTCTGCATTGATGACACAGTAACTGTCAGATGCGTTCAGGCAGGGTCAGTGTTGTTCTCAGTCTAGTCTGAAAATGTCAAAGAATGGGTGTGTGCTGCTGGCCCTGCATGCTAGCTTAGCGTCCTTGCTACACTGAAATGAGCTACAATGGCAGGAAATGACATCATAGTTAATGACTTGTCTGTCCTTGCGGGTGCGCGCACACACGCACACACACACACACACAGAGGTCCCTGGTGCAGTGTCAGTCAGTCAGTCAGTCAGTCAGTCAGTGAATGATGGATGATTCTGGTATACAAAGATTCCCTGTGGTGACTGCTCTGTGTTCGTGTGTGTGTGTGTGCATGTGTGTGTGTGCGGTTCACGAAAGAGTCCTACAATACAGTAGATTAATAACCCCTCACTTTTCTACTGCATGCCAAGACCACATATGCTGAGTGGAGTCTCTCTCTCTCTCTCTCTCTCTCTCTCTCTCTCTCTCTCTCTCTCTCTCTCTATCTCTCTCTCTCTCTCTCTCTCTCTCTCTCTCTCTCTCTCTCTCTCTCTCTGCAGACAGTCATGGTAATTACATCACATTGAAACAGAGGAATAATAAAGACAATTGTTCAGACTCCACAAGAGACAGGGACAGACAGAGATAATAGAATATATGAAAGTAGACAGAGATAATATAATAGATGAGAGTAGACAGAGATATAAGAGATGGAGGGAGAGACGAACAAATCGAAAAAGTCATGAATAATTGCATAATATAACTATATCGATATAAACGATATTGTCTAATTTTAAATCTCTTTTGAAAAAATTCCAATATACCGGTATATCGTTTCTTCTGCCTAAATCAGAGATAAGTGGTGCTTAGGCTTTAAAAAATTAGAACTTGAAAAGCGGACCCCCTTTGGGGCTACGGCTGTTTTGGCAATCTAGATGTCAGCGTCGGATCGAATCATCAAATAATAACACCCTGTTAACCTGCGCGTTATGAAACGTACGCACGTTTCATAAATGAGGGCCAATAGGAAACACTGATTAAATAACTAATGCTGGCTTTTAGGCACTGGAGAACACATCTCTCCACATTGCAGTTCCTCTGTTCACATCAGTGGCCCCCACATGCGTTTGAGTGTCATGATGCCAGAAGTTTGGTCAGGCCTCATCAGAATGTTTTCCAACAAACGGCTGCCTATTGACTGAAGAAAAATGGAATTGTGGTTTTGTTACTTTGCTGAGCAGTGCAACTTCTGATCGCAGTATGAAATGCTCTCCTTTTGTGCTGTAATGGATGCATTAATAAATATGATCTGACATTAGTTTGTTTTCACAAGTTGAATTATAGGGTAACTACTTATTTCTGGTCCGGCACAGAAATCAGGACCCTTGAAGAAACCTGTGTTTAAAGATCAATTTGTTGACCCACTAGATTGTGCAAAAGATGATTTTGTAGATGTATTAATTGTACTCTAGTTATAAATATTTAAATAAATGTTAATGGGAAAATAAATGGAATGGTAGGTTGTCACCGAACATAATCATCATTGTGCAAAACATCTGGAAACATCAGGAGCAGGAGATTGATTACTTCCACATCTTGGAATCATTTTGTAACCGTATTTTAAAAAAAAGAAAACCCTGCAGCCCAGGCCAGGTACTTTTACAAACTGTCTGTATATATGTGTGTGTGTGTGTGTGTGTGTGTCATACTGAATGACCTCATGCCATAATCTCTGCAAAACACATACACACACACACAATCGTAACGGATTACATCAGTATTGTGGAGGGAATAACAGACAGACAGACAAACAGAATGGATGCAGAATACAGGCGTGACATCCCACAGCCGTAACATGACGGTGTTGTACAGCTTGCTGTTTTACCACAGTTCAAGGGGGTTGTGCGCATAGGTTTAGTCATCAGCAAGGCCATTGCCTTGACAAAGGAGGATTGTTTCATGGAACTAGTCTCTACCAGCCTGTCTGTATATCTGGTCTGCCTGGGTACGTGACGTGTTTTAGTCTGTCCTTGACTGTCACAAACACCTGGCTAGCTTTAGTGATTTTTACTAGTAGAAACAACACGGTACACATTTGAGAGTGCATTTCTCAGAACTTCTGTTGAGCCACCAGAGGGCAATGTCAACAAGCTGTTATTTTTCAGAGAATCTGATTTTCTGGTGTGTGTGTGTGTGTGTGTGTGTGCCCCATTAATCAGATTTATTTCTCAGCACCTCCTGTCTTGTCTGCCTGTGCATGGCGGTTAACAAATAACAGTCCTCTTCACAGGTGAACACTGTAAAATAAAAGTTTTGAGCGTGCACGCCTCTTCCCCCACCTGACTGCACAGTGGCACGCGCTCTTCTCTACTCCTCCTCACATTCACTTTCTTCTTGCCGAGTTGTGCTTGAAACAAAACATGAGTTGGGGCAGGAATTAGAGGTTCTGGTGGCACTATAACTCAATACAACCACGAACCCTGGTGTTGACCTACCTAAGCACCCTCGAGGAAGATGCCTAACCTACCCGTTACCTGCTCCCGGTGGTTGGTCGCACCTTGCATGGCAGCATTCAATCACCATCGGTGTGTGAATCTGTGTGTGAATCAGGGAATGTGAGGCAAAATAATAATAATATATAAATGCAGTCCATTTTTACCAATACAAGGATTGTACCATTTAAACATGCAGTGTTTAGTGTGGAAGGGGAACAATGTACTGATAGACGTGACCTTTTTCTTTGGCCTACTGGTTAATAACCATCCATCTAGTTTTCAGCACGCTAGGACTTGCAAGTTGCAGTCAGGGATCACATGCTCTTCAGAAGCTGGGTTTTGGACTTGACTGACAGCTGAAATTGTGTATTATTCCACATTGATTTATGATGTTGGGATCAAGACAGACCACAGCTAAATATGCTGTCAGAGATGAGAAATGCTAAGGCTGCCTCATGTGGATGAGGCTGCTTATAAGCAGGGTTATAAGCAGCCTATTTTAGTTTTATCCCTGAAGAATAAGAGTAATGTTTAGGGGCTCAGTACACCTGTGCATACACACTCTATCCTCTAACAATAGCATGTGATTGTTCAGATATATATATATATATATATATATATATATATAGATAGATAGATAGATAGATAGATAGATAGATAGATAGATAGATAGATAGATAGATAGATAGATAATTATTATAGAGGATGAGAAAAGCCTCTGTATGCACGCACACACACACGCATACACACACACACACACGTGCTCTGACCCACTCTTTCTCCCACCACAGCTCTTTAATCTGACTCTCTTTCTGAATCTATCACTCTCAATTCAATTCAATTCAATGGTCTCTCTCTCTTCCTCTTTATCTGGGCCCCCTCCCCTCTCCTGGGACACAAAGACACCCTCCTACTGCTCCCCCTCTCTTTCTCCTCCTCCTGCCGCTCGCTCGTGTGTGTGTGTGTGTGTGTGTGTGTGTGTGTGTGTACGTGAACGCACACTCACCCCTCCTCCCCTCCCCCTTGACTTACACGAGTGCCCCAGTGTAGTACACTTGTAGTAGCGCTTGTAGCACTACAAGAAGAGCTTTGAAGCGCAACATTAGCCGTTAGCCGCTTCCTTCTCTCTTCTCTTCTCTTCTCGCTGTGGAGATTTAATGGAAGGACTGTACCATGGTAAGGGTTTTGATGGATGTGAGGTGGCATTACTTATTATTTGATTAGAAACGTGTCGTTTCATCATGAATTATCAAAAACATTTGATACTACTTATCTAAAATGCAAGACTTCAGTAGACTTCATACTCAATAGCTGACTATTGAGTATGTTGGGTACTAGCTAGTAGTAGGATATCATTTCTACAGTACTCTTCTGCTTTTAATGTCAGTTCATTTTGTCTGAGAGAGAGAGAGAGAGAGAGAGAGAGAATCAGAGTGGGAGGTAATGCATTGTGCGATAGTGATAATATTAAATGCATGTGTGGGTACTACTGCATGATATTATAATGTAGGTGTGTAGTTAATGGTCCTGCAGCAGCGTGTGGTTCTCTAGGTTAGACCATGTATATTTTCATGTTTGAATATTTAGATTTCTTTGCATTATTTATGAGGATCATCCTAATTAAACAAGGATCTTAAGGTACCCTGTCCCAACACTATTCAAGTAGTTCTTTATAGTGACTACTTCTGACAACCAAGTTTCCGCCAGCATAAATACCTGCATGCGCAAATATAAACTTGAATTAATTTCGCACCTTGTTGGCTGGTTTAGTTTCCCTTTTCCCGGTGTGAATTCTGCACGTACTGTAATACCGTACCCAGGAATGGGCAGTACTTATGATACATGTATTTGAAATACAAATTAGTATTTTGTCATTTGTTTTTGATAGAGTTGTTGAAAATGGCTTCGTATTTTGTAGTTAAAAAATACTGTCATAATGTCAGGTTTGTTGTTGCATGCTGTATGTCAGATTTGTCAGAGGGTGAGTTGGCGCTCTCAAACATTGTCCACTTAAAGTTATAAAATGACCCTCTTTACTTTCTTTTTGTTTCCTTGGCTGAGCTCTCTGTTAAAGTGACTTTTTTCTTTATTAAGATAATACACTTTTGTCACATTAAGTAAATACAACTGCTTTGATCACCTCATCTAGCTCTACCACCATTTGAAAACATGCTTGACTTCAATGTCATCGCACCAACCCACCATGATTGGTTCGCCAGCAAGGTGGCTGTGAAAACGCTAATGCAAACAGAGTTTTAAGACTATAATCTCAGCTAAATAAATTAATCTGAAAGCAAAAATTGGGCGGAGCCAGGTTACACAACAAAATCATAGCCTTTGCAATGTGTTTCTGGGGTGCTGCTTCTGAGGAAACATCCTATGGCATTGAAGGGAGAGGTGTTTTTTTTTTTATAGCTCACATATCAAGAAATATTCTCCAGAATGACTACCTTTACCTGAGTCAGTGTACAGGTGAAGGGCTAGGCTAGACCAAATAGGCAGATTGATAGGTTTGTGATTTCATGCTGCAAGTATTTTGTAGTATTTTTAAAATACAAAACACAGTATTTGGATACATTGCGTGGCTGCTGTATATTGTAGTTTATTTTGATACACTTACAATTGGTGTATTTGGTATTTTATTTTAAAATACATTTTGATGTATTTTTGCCCATCCCTGACTGTACCACAGCCGAAATAACATCTTTAATGCATATTGTTTGATGCTAGAAGTGCTACGGAATGCTGTACAGTGTATTGAGTGGAGACCTGTTAACTGAGTTTACCAGGCGCGCTCGTTTTTACAGCAGGGCCTTCCAAACGAATCCTATATTGAGAACTCAAAAAGTACAATGGAGTCCAATGGCAAGCTTTGCAAGAGCATTAACCACCAAAGATCACATTTAATTGCAAAATGCCTAAAAGCTGCTGGTTGACATAACGTGCTAAAATAATTCACTGAAATTGTGAAATATTGATTGTTTTCAGCTAGGTAATGCAATTTAGCTTGTTTCACACACACACACGTGCGCACTCACTCACACGCACGCACGCACGCACGCACGCACGCACACACACACACACACACACACACAGGCCATCACTGCTAGTTAACCATTAGCTACAGAGCAACAAGGCAGAATGACTGACTGCTGTCAAACTCTCTTCTCCCCTCCCTCTCATTAAATATGACCCATAAAACTGTTCCTTTGGCTTAAAGATACTTTTGTTCTGCCACACAGTATATATTATTATTCACATTTCATAAAGCATTTCATCAAGGGTGCAAATGACATCTACCACTTAAGTCAACGATGGGAAAATCTGTGTACTTTTCAACAGTCAAACAATTCTTCTTCGGCTGAATTTGGATGAAAGCAACCAGCACTTATACTGTACATTACCATCCAGGCATACACATTTGCCCGTTCCCCAGTCTTAGTCCAGTGAGTGGTCTACAAATAAGGGCTGTATGTGTGAGTGCGTGGGTTTTGGACTGTGAACTTGTGCACAATGTGCAGTAATGGTAGGTTTGTCGGAGGGGAGCTATTTCCTCGGGCTTACCCTGGTGTTCGACAAACGGACACGTAGACAAAAGACGGAGAGACTTTAATTAAGCAGTGCTTTTTCCACCAAGACGTATGCTTTTGTGCGTGTGAAGCCCTGAGCACTCCCACACACAACTTTGCTAAACCACCTGCTTGGTAATTAGAAACCCCCTTTCACCGTAACAAGAAGTTTATTCCAACTAAACACTTTAAAAGCTGAGACAGGACCTATTAGGCATGAGGCAGACAATACTGGTCTCAGCTTTAAACACACTTTTCTGTTCTCAATTCAATTCTCTTCACCCCTCATTGTGTATAGTTCTTTAGGACAGCTTGTGAAGCAGGTGTTTTGTGGCTTCTGCCAGTCAACACTGTGTGTGTGTGTGTGTGTGTGTGTGTGTGTGTGTGTGTGTTTTGACCCATGCTCCTTTCTGACATATAGTCAGCGTTAGCTGTTAAAGAGGTTCCCAAACAATTATCAGCATATTAACACAACAGCGAGATGTTCCTTTTAGATAGGATTCACGTAATGCACATTATTCATTTCGCCGGACACTTACAAATGTGTGTCTATAATATTACACCACACGAGGTATTACGAACAGTTACAATTTATAGCATGACAACCAGCATTGTTTCAAGTGCACTCTTACAGTACAGTAATCTGGAGGTAGATCCGCTCTTGCAGACCTTTAGTGCTAGACAGATGGTGTCTGTAGCCTTAAGGTCCATATAAATGTCATTACACACAATTTGACCCTTGCTCTGCAGTGGATCACTTTACTCTGGCCCATTAAGACTTCTAACTTATTTATTTCAAAGCTTTGTGGAACATGATATTCAAAGGTGATGGTGATAAATGGTACGTTCCTTTTACGATGAAAATGACAAGCGAGTGGCTCGTGTTGCCTGCGCGCGCATTTTTATTATTCTATTTAGCTAGTCTGGAAAACAATATGATGTCGATTAGAAGGAGGGAAATGAGAGAACACCATTGTCTCGTAGAAGTGCCCTTGAGCAAGACATGGAATAAGTACCTTGAACTGACCTCAGCAAGAGTGACAACATTTTGAAAAGATAGAGAATCAAGTTGTGATTGTTTATACAGTATGTGTGTGTGTGTGTGTGCGTATATGTCAACCGGAACAGTCAACACACAAAGTGTAATGCCCTTCTGTCGTTTTACAAAATCTGTCAATATATCGCAGCACCCAGGATGAGTCACCTTTTAACATTTCCTGTGTGCGCGCATGTGTGCATGACATCATTATACTACCACAGAGCCCATGATGTGTGTGTGTGTGTGTTTACCCCAGAGTGTGAAAGACACTTGGTGTTAGGGCACTCAGTCCTGCCCTCTGGACCTGCTCAGACAGTGTGCAACCGCCTCAATGGGACATAACAGAGCAGAGAGGGTCTACAGGCAGGTCTGACATCATCTAGGGTTACTAAAAAGCTTCCCCTATAATTATTGTGGGAACAGGGTACCTATAATGATAACCCCCCTGGCGTAGGTGAATCTGGAAGTGTGAGAAGATGTATTTTATCTAGCTGTTTTAAATGAAGTAACATGTCTATCACTCACTGGTACGGCACCTCTCAAGGCAAAGCTGCATAATGCTAACCTGGGGTGGCAGATGGTTTGTTACACAGCAGGGCAGACACTTTCAAAAAATACTTGGCAGGTGATTGGATGAACTGATGATTGTCTACCGCCGTCGGTTACTGTAGCGTCAAACCTCAAAACCCTTGATTGAAAGAAAATGTGTGCACATTCAATTACAAAGGCAATGGAGAATAATGTAGAAAAATACAGCAATATTTAAATTAGGATATTCCTTCCCTTAATACTGAGTTCTATGGAGAGGTATATCTAAAAAGGGAAAGGGATGTTTGTGACCCGACTCTGGATAAGCGGGAGAAGATGGATGGTATAGCAAAGCACCTATAAACCACATTTGTCTTATTAGACCTTTTTCTCAGGTTGAAGTTTGGCAGAGCTGCAGTACATCGCAGCTAAGCAAGTGAACCGACTGTAACAGACTCCCACCCTGACCTGTCAGAGAGTCATGGAGCTGTCAGTCAAGCAGGATTCATACACAGCCAACCACATAACAGCACTCAACTGAACAGGAGATGGTGTTCAATGTTTAGCTGTGTAGGCCCAGTTCTCTTTTGGCAGTGCTTTATGTAGGCCCCCTATCAGGAGAAGGTTGCTACTGAATCGTTTTAGTTGGCTGTCAGCTAACCATTTACTTTCTGTCTGTCTGTCTGTCTGTCTGTCTGTCTGTCTGTCTGTCTGTCTGTCTGTCTGTTTTTCAGATATCTCCAGAATTACGTACTACACAGGTGAGCGAACACTCCTCAACATTGAGAACATAATAACTGATTAATAACTGATTAGTGGGTTTTGGGTTTATAAAATAAATGTAAATATGTCAGCAATGATTGAATACTATAAAGGAGCTTTGGGACCCGCAACATGGGCTAGTGTATTGATGAGTGTTGCAGAATGAATATGTTTAGTGTGTGTGTGTGTATACTTGAAAGTGTGTGAGCTTGCATGTGTGCACATACACATACAGGATGCGTGTTATTTCAATTATTAATGTGAGTGTATGAAGCAAGGAAATGAATGTGTGCGCGTGTGCGCGCGCGCGTCAATAGCACAGACTGGGATGAAGTTTACGCTGCACATTGCCCTAGTTGGGTTGCGTGACTCATTGAATCCTCAATACAACCGGTTATCAAATACACATTTTATATTTTTTAAAGGTACATTCTGTGTGTATGTTGCAGTTCTGTCCACATCCTCCATTATCAAGCCTTTTCATACATCTGTTCATCTGTCACTGTCTGCCACTTCATCACTGGCTGCAGTTTAGCATGTCATTGACCTGACACTAATGATTCACTTACCATTCATGGAAGCCTTTCAATTTGCAGTTCTGATGTCTAGGTGTGACATATTCACAAGAATATTCCCAATTAGTAATGCAGAAGTAAAGTTTTAAAGCAGATTTGAGCTGTTATGATATTATTATCATGGTCATTTGTTGATAGAGGGAGAGAGTAAACGATGGATGGAATGTATGAGGGGGACAGACAGACAGACAGACAGACACCGAGTATTTGATTTGTCCCAAACAAGCTCTTCCTATTCACAACCACATCCGGCCCTTCGACAAAAGGCTTTTAATAGACCACATGTGCGTGCACACGCACGTACGCACGCATGCACACACACACTAAATACCTACTCTCACTATATTTTCATAATAGCCAACGCAAGAGATGGGTTATAGGAAACACACACACACACACACACACAGCACTTTTAATGTTGTGGATCAGAGGGCTTGTCTGGTCAGTGAGATAACAATAAATTCAATTTGTATAGTCTTTGTGTGTGTGCGTGCACGTGCGCATGTGCGCACACTGCACAGTATCTCTGAGGTCTATTTGGTGGATTTGTTGAGCTATATAAATGTCCATTTGATTAATGATGGCTGGCATCTGGTTAGAGACACACACAATACAAAGCCTGAGACACACACACACACGTGTGTGTGTGTGCGCAGACACTCTGGTGTCACACACACACTGTCTGATATACACACTTCAACGCCCAGATAACGCCCAAAAGGGGCCGTTATCTCCCACATGCAGATCACAGCTCTCGATGACTTCGCCTGATGTGAGGTACAGGAGAGCTACGGCCCGTAGACAAACACCAGACCAGAGTGCTGTCATCAGGTGTTTCATTACATCAAAGAAGCAACGATGAAACGCGATTGGTCAATCTGGCCCACTGTGTCTGAGGAACCAGTGCATTTCATGAACCTGGTTCATTTTTCATTTATCGACACGTCACGGTGGCTTTGATTCATCAAAATAATCTATGTCTTTTTCCTTTTTCCACCAAGTAGCCAACATCCCTGTGTTCCTGTTTCAAATGACAACAGAGTCTGTTTCTTTGGGAACACCTTCTTCTTCTTCTCCTCCTGTTACCACGTGTTAAAACCCCGCTGTGTACTGCTTGTCTGGCCAGACTGCGCGGACCCTGGCGTCGGGGTGGTCTATCTATCTAGTAGCTGGCGTAAGCTCTGCTAGTTAGGATGCTTGGCACACTCTGGGATGTAGACTGAGTTGGCATAGAAGGGCCGCAAAAATGCTTTTGTCTTCCATTTTCTCTCTCGTTCGTCTTCTTCGTGTTACAGTGTAGGCCGTCGTCTGTACGGTTGGTTAGCTTGCGCTGGGTAATACTGGGAGGAGTTTCAGTGGGAGAGGATTAGCATTTTAATAAAGTGTGGCCCCACCCCCCTCCACCCCTCACTCTGATTCCCTGGTCCCTCTCTCTCTCTCTCTCTCTCTCTCTCTCTCTGTGTCTCTATCTCTCCAGCCTGCCTTCCTACTATTCATGGTCAAACAATTGCTCTCTCCCTCTCTAGTGTCACTCGCTCTCACACACTGCACTCTTTGAATCGCTCTGTTGCCAAGTGAAGTAGCTAGCTACCTTTTGTCTGTCCCCTCAAATCCGCTCTCCCTTTGATTTCCTGCCATTCTCTCTGTTGCGCTGCGTTGGAGTGGAGTATTTTCCCCCTCTGCCTCGTACCAATTTCACCTGCGCCTCAACCAACCTGTAACGTGGACTCTGCTTGAACGTTAGTGTTAACCGGGACCCTCTCCTGACCGACGCTTTGCTTGACAGCTCTGCGGCAACTAGGCAACGTGGAGCGCTGATGCGCTGGGCCATGATAGGCAAACATAAAACCGCTCTGTGTGTTCTGCAATAGAGGGACGTCAGGGAAGAGTGGATACACATCGACACAGACATGGATTAATGTGAAGATATGGATGTTTGCGTGTTTTGCAGGCTTGATGTTCTTTTGTAGCTCTCAGCTTTGTTGAGAATACGTTTATTTAATTTTTTTTATTCCACCACCGCAGACTGAACTTTTTAAAAGTATATTATAGTGGTGTTTGGGTGGTGTGTTCAGAATTGACAGTCACAGTATTATGGTCACCTTTTTAGGATTTCTGGCAAACTTTGCTGGAAGTTTCTGGACAGTCATGTCCACCCTGGTGTGTGCATGTGTGTGTGTGTGCGTTTGTAAGTAATTGTGTCTATGATGCGTGGCTGTGAGCCGCCTGGCTGTCTGTCCCTCCTCGCCCCGGACAGACAGAGGGACAGGCAAGCATGCGTTTCCATGGATACCAGCGGCTGTAGTTTCTTTCCCCTGTGCTGGGACAGAGGTACGGGCAATACTTTGTTAATGCACACACACACACACACACACACACACACACACACACACACGCACACGCACGCACACCAGAACAAGCAGCAGAGTCACTGTGTGATATCGGATTCCATGGGAACAACTTGATATACGGCCAAGGCCAGCTTTCACATAGCAAACAGTGTGTGTGTTAGAGAGAGAGAGTGTGTGTGCGTGCGTGTGTGTGTATGTGAGAGAGAATGTGTGTGTGTGTGTGTGTGTGAGAGAGAGAGTGTGGGAGTGAAGGCTGCAATCACAAACTTTAGCTGCGTTCACACGGAACACGGCAGACATCATGTTAGCGGATTGAGAGCAGGACGGCAAAATTAGTTGTGGCCGGCAAACAAATAACGACAAACGACATGCCGTTGAAAGCTACAATGTTGTAACTTTTTTGCCATCCTCCGCGACGGCATTTACAACCAGGTGTTCGTAGCTCCCTCACACACGGAGAAAACATTGACAGAGGGAAGGTAATACTTTTGGTGCCACAACACTAGAGTACTAGATGCAATACAAAAGTAATTTTATGCCGTGCCGTCCAGAAAGTGTTTGCCGTGCTCCATGTGAACGCAGCATTAATCTCAGGTTCTCTCTCTCTCTCTCTCTCTCTCTCTCTCTCTCTCTCTCTCTCTCTCTCTCTCTCTCTCCCAGAAGGAGGGGGGGGTGTGTGTAGAGGGAGGACCAAATAAAAGTTATCTCTATTGCCTGTCTGCATATAAACACAACTGTAAATGTATAGCGGTATAGCATAACATATACTATAGATTACAGTCTAGTAGTAGTGTTAACAAATATACTGGCTTTAACACCCTGGTACGCCAGGAAGTGTGTCTATGACACATGTTTCACAGGAAGAATGGTCTGCAAACAAGGCATTGTCTTCTCTATATGAGACGTACACACACACGCACACATTTTATTGATGTTCTAACAATTAACATTCCTGACTGTTGATATTACTTTATTGCAACATCCTAAAGGTGAAATAGGCTGTACAATATTTTAAACATTAAGCAGCAAATTCAGAAGCAATTTTCTAGTAGGAGAAACTGTGTCCTGAGCAGAGAATGGCTCATCAAACTCCATCTGTGTGTTGTAAAACAAGCTTCCCTGTTTTTTTGTTTTCATAACCACGTGCATTTGTTTGTTCTGGGATGCCGGTGCTCTAGTATGACATCTAGTGGCAGAATGTTATATACAGGCACTTTAATGAAGCAACAGTGATGCTAGGCCTATGTTCTTTAGAGCACAGAGAAAACAGTGTGAGAGTGAATCAATTGAGAGAGACATAATTATATTTTTAAAAAATTGTCTCAGTTTATTACTCTACAATCCATCTGTTTTTCTCTCACAGAATATGACAGACACCTAGCATTTTTGCCGGGAAAAACCATGGCAACGGCCTACCTGGAACCCAACCTAAACCACTCCTTCTTGGGCGACGCCAAGTCGCGGTTGAGCGTGGGGGGGTCGGACCGTGCCATTGCCGGGTCTGTTGACAGGGTTCTGAAAGTCTTCCATCACTTTGAGTCCAACCCTGAGCTCAGTAGCTGGTCCTCCAACATCAGATATGGGGATGCAACGGATATCAGGGTAAGGATCTATAGCCCCCAAAACCATGTCATGACCAACTTGACATAAACTTGACATGGTCTTTCTACTGCCTAGGTTGCACCATCAACATACGAGTATGCAGTTGATTGTTGATTGTTTGAGTTGATTGTTCAGAAGTTTTAAAAGCTGTCTGCCTCTTTTTTACATTACAACACTATGTAGCAGACCGTGTTTTTAAAAGTACCGTGGACGCAGCGTCCACAGGCGCTTTTTTCAGCAGCTCTGGGCTTCTTTTTCAGTTGAGAAAAGTTTTACTTCTTAAAAGAAAACGGCCTATGTCATCCGCTTTTTTGATAGTTGTCCAATCACAAGTGCGTAGTGAGACCTTGTGAACAACCGTAACATCCGTTTCAGCAGTTTGTTTTTCTACATGAAAAATGTCAAGGCCAGCGCTTTTAATTAAAAAAAAGAAGTTACGTCTGAACGGGGCCTTATGCTGCTAAAATGAAAACTATGTGAAGCATTCATAAATAATTGTAGCATAAAGTATAAAGTGAGTGACAGACAGGCATGTATGAATTTACAGTAGGCTATACTTTATACAGGTTAAGGGTGTGTTCAGTGTTTTGAGTAGAGAGCGTTGCAGAGTAAATACTACCGTAATGCTATTGTGTCATTGTGATTGTTTGAGAAATAGAAGCCTCAGTAAAGCCAATTTCTGATATTTCATCTTCATCAATGGTAGATATATTGTATATTACAATACAAGATTCTGGGTTCGGGTGTCAGTCTTTGGGAGTAATAAGTTTCTCATATATATACACTACCGTTCAAAAGTTTGGGGTCACTTAGAAATTTCCTAATTTTTGAAAGAAAAGCACAGTTTT